>JAVTVY010011314.1:0-54503 GCA_036873755.1 Hanleya hanleyi
TTGATATGGTTTCACTGCAAAATATCAGTTTACGAGACTTATTTCATATATATGTGGGACTGGATGACATGGCAGATAATGTCCCATATAATTCTATTGAACTGGAGAATTTGAAAGAAAAACTGAAATTTCATCATATACATGTAGAATCTTATAGGATATAAATCCTATAAGATTTGATCCTATAGGATTAATAAATGATTTCGGCAAATCCTATAGGATCAAATAGGATTTTTGTTTTGTTTTTTGGTAAGGCATTATTGAATTTTTTGCAGGATTTGTTCACAAATCAAAAATCGGATTGTTTATACATAATGCAGCAAGTTAATATGGATAAGACAGTCATGAAGGATCAACTGGAATATGTTCGTCGATAAATGAGAGACGAATTATATTGTGGCACAATCTGACCTTGAAAATGTAGATGTAGCCGCTAAGACAAAGTTCCCGCCTCATTCAGATAAATGAGATATTAACAAGAACAGGTTGCAGATGGCAGTCATCTTGAAATCCAAAGTGGTGACTGTTTCTGAAATATATCTGTTCTGCTACCATCTGGCTTGCCCTGGAAATGTGGGCATTGCCAAAAAGTTTCAAATGGCAGCTATCTTGGAATACAAGATGGCCGACATTACAAGATGTCTACAGAGCCACCATTTAAAGGCTTGCCCCTGAAAATGCGGATGTAGCCACTGAAATAAAGTTCATCACATTGTTTGGTCAGGATATAGGACAAAACTAGGTTTCAGAATCCAAGATGGTCCCAATTCAAAGAGGTCTACAGTTCGACCAGCAGGGGCCTTAAGTCTGAAAATGTGGGTTCATACCTGGGTTAATGAAAAAAAGACTTGCAACATCAAAATTTGTAATATGGATGGTTGCCAAGAATGAAGCCGAAACATCATGTACACAAGCCTGTGGACTGATACAGCCGTATGACATGTGAGCTAATAATCAACATTTTGTAACGAATTCTTACTTTAACACTAGGTGACTTTCTTCTGGAGGATGTTCAAATATTTATTTTCTTCTGTGTTCCCAGGTAATAACAGGGGAGGCAACTCTGGAGCTGGAGGAATTCGAAATTTCGCCACATCAACAAGCCCCTCCCCTTCCAGAGACAGTGGGTATACTGGAAGTTTCAACAGTGCTCATAACAACACAACCTTTAACAGCTCATTCACAAGTAACTCGAATACGTCTAGAACGACTCAAAATAACAGACCAGGAAACTCCTGGACTTCCCAATCCGCGAATACTTATAACAGTGTTAATAGTAACAACAGAACAAACGAAGCTTTTGGAAGGGGAGATAACTTTCGAACTCCTCTGACAACTGTTAACCAGACTAATACGTTACCGTCAAATTCCTTGCCTGGTGATGACGACACTGGTGGTAGCAGTCAGATTGTTTGTAACTGCGGTGATGACGCCTTACTGTTGACTGTGAGAAAGGAGGGTCCGAACACGGGTAGACAGTTTTACAAATGTCCTAAACCTAGTGGCTCTGGTTGTACGTTTTTCCTCTGGGCGGACCAACCACCTGAACAACCCGCTTCTGTCCCTAGTCATCATGGTAACAGGTGAGATGTACCCTTAACTTCAGTGGGGAGGGGGGGGGGGGGAATTTGGCTTAATGTCACACTCAAGGTTGTTTCACTGTGACAGTCAGTTTGGTTGGTAGAGGAAGCTGGAGTACCCGGAGAGAACCATCGCCCGTCGGCAAGTAACTGACAAACTTCCACACATGGACCAGCTGGGCCCCACATTAATCCTTGAACAACGCTGTCTTGCTTCGTTGTCCGCGACACTGGTGCACAGCATGTGGGCCACAGTGAGCTTCGGGTTGTACTCATGATCTCTACACTATGTTTATAACATGGAGCGGGTTTTTCAACTATTGATAACTGGTGTAAATATGATAATATGGATAAAATATTCCCACCATTCCAAGAAAGGACCAACAAGCTTACATTTATGATAACCCTGGCAACCTCAGGTCGAAAATACGACTTATTTATTAGTTATTTATTAATAAATATATTCTCATTTCTGAGGTAAAGACCCGGAATTGTTTGAATTGATGAACCGTCGAAGCTCAAGCGGTCAGCCGGGAGTCGGTGCACAGCCCGCTGCCATCGAGGCCAGAGAGCATTGTCCAGGGATTAACGTGAACTATAGTGCAAATTGCCCATTTGACAGGTGTAACGGGCTACACCCGTATTTTTTTGACATTCATTAAACAATAAGCAGATTATTGTAATTGGATTGAAGACTGCCATTGTACATCAATTTGTGTGATTGAAGGTTTTCGTCGTTGAGTTGACACTTGTTGTTGTTGTTGTAAATTGGTTTGTTACGTGGTGGTGAATATTTACCTCCCGAGCCTGCAATTTTGTATAAATCTTACGCAGCAAACCTCTCTGGATGTTGAAGGAAATGCCTTGATGACGGATCGTTCATACCTCCATGGAAATTATCTATTTTATTGCTCGAAAGTTGCACAACTTTCCGTCAAAGATTTCGCCATCTCGCCCAGCTGAAAGCGAGTTGTCAAGCTAGCACGTGCGCTTTTGGAGGCGCGACGACGAATATGCATTTGATTGGCTGATGCTCGGCGGTCGAAGGTCACACCAGCAAGCTATAAATAGCGAGTCAAACCAAGGCTCGCTGGCTCATTTCCTAAAATGATGCCCATGGACGAAGTTGTTCCCGATATTTTCCTCTTCGATGAGAGATGGGGGAGATGACCGATCTTATTGAATAATAAATGCCACCGGCGATGATTGATGTAACTGAACAGTAGTTGTACTATCCGCCACCGAGCCGATACCAACACATGTTCATTGTTTACACAACATCGTCCGTTCAAAGGCTGTATCATAACATTACGTCATTCCACCGTATACGGTGAAGCACATGTCGATTTCTGATGACGAGACGACCTCAGATGAAGACGAATATATAATTGAATTACTTTTATTCTTGGACCTGGAAATTATAGGACTCTAAGAGGGATTTCACCACACAAGGCTTGGACTACACCAGATCCGGTGGTAGGTTACATCTGGCTAGTATTTTCCCCACCGAGTACGGTGGTTGAGAACTTTACTTCGACCAGTTGACCTATCACCACCAGATTCGGTGGTAATTCACACACATACAAGGAAAACTCACCTTTACACCAGATCCGGTGGTAGGACACATCTGGCTAGTATTTTCCCCACCGAGTACGGTGGTTGAGAACTTTACTTCGACCAGTTGACCTATCACCACCAGATTCGGTGGTAATTCACACACATACAAGGAAAACTCACCTTTACACCAGATCCGGTGGTAGGACACATCTGGCTAGTATTTTCCCCACCGAGTACGGTGGTTGAGAACTTTACTTCGACCAGTTGACCCATCACCACCAGATTCGGTGGTAAATCATATACTCACAGTTATAACTCACCATTACACCAGATCCGGTGGTAGGTTACATCTGGCTAGTATTTTCCCCACCGAGTACGGTGGTTGAGAACTTTACTTCGACCAGTTGACCTATCACCACCAGATTCGGTGGTAATTCCCACACTCTCAGGCATAACTCATCATTACACCAGATCCGGTGGTGCTATAACTGACAATTCTGGGATGAGATGAAGGGACTACCCTGGACCATTGATGCAGTGAGAAGACGCAAAGTGACAATATTAACAAAGTCATACATCCGTTTTACTGTGTATTTATTTATCGGTATGGAGAATAAAATCGTTCCCGTTATATTTTAACCTGAATACAATCTCTGTTTTCTATGAGTCTGTGTTTTGCATGCTTATTACTGTCTGGTACGAATCCGGTCGATGGTTTACAGAGTACCTAACTCTGATGTGATATTCTACCTCATCCGAATTATACCGCCTCCGAAGAGTATGATTGCAGCACTAGTGAGATACATTGGGTGCATGGGGTAGACTGTTACACAGGGTCGTATACTACCTTGAAAATGTTAATTCAGAATCAAGGCCTTGAAAAACGAAATATTGTCCTAAAGACCTTGAAAATGGGAATTCCTGTCCATTGTTATCAATTCAGTTGTCAAGCTGTATCTCAAAGCTGTACTGTCCTTTGCTGTCGGATGGTAAAATTGACCCCATCATTGCGATATATTCTTCAATCATCCAGAAAGAATTCCCAAGTCTATTCAAAAGACAAAGTATGAACAGTATATTTGTTGACATGAAATTCATTCTCATGTTTAATTTAAAAAATTAAGAAAATTTATCTGTGTAGCTTCAATGACACTGAAAGTAATAGACCTTGAAAACGGAAAATATTACCTTGCGAAGACCTCGAAAAGGACTTGAAAATTGGATGCTTCATTTTGTACGAAACCTGATTAGAAATTTTCCTCTTAACTTAAAATTCAGTTGGATATTTCCAAATGTGGATATTCTGCTTTAGTGGAGTTCAGCTTTTTTCCAGTCGTGCTCTGACATAATATGTCACGGATTCTGATTGTGCAAACATTGTTAGCTGAAATATGACATGACCTGATCGCCTCTTGTTGAGAATGAAGTAAATGTGGAAAATGTTATTTGTCACCAATTATTAATGGATTCTTGGGAAGTGTGGAAATGAAAATGTGTGAAATGAATATGTCTAGATGCTGTGTAAATGTAAAATGTACATTTGGTCACAGATCCGGATCCTTTTTAAGGATGATATACCCGAACGTACTTCATCACAAATCGGTACCAGAATGCATCAGGTACTACTATGCACCTACTCCGCTATCCCGATGACGTTAGGGGGCATTTTGCATGGTTCAGGTTCGCTCTTAAAATTTTATTGTGATATCTTGTTGAACTACACAGACACACAATAGAGAAATATTCAGGTGAACCTTTTCATTTCCATGTCTCAATTCAGTGGACAGTTTTCCGCAAGTCGTCAGAGAGCGCCATCTGGTGGTGGAAGTGGTGACGGACAGTGCACATGTAACTGTGGCCAAGAAGCTAAATCGTAAGTACGCATGGGGAGAACCGGGAGAAGTCGGGAAAATGCAAACGGCCTTGAAAAGTCCTTGAATATCATTCTTGGGGTTGGGAAAAATAGCATCCATCCATAATTCATGCAATCGAAAATTTCACTAACGTCTCAGGGAGCTTGTCCTGCTTGAGAGATTTACTTTTGTCGAAAATGAAAATCTCTGGAAGTGTGGATGTCTCAAAATACACATAAACTGGTTTGGTAAAATGCGTATTACGTCAGCACTTTTGCAGAGTTAGTTACTGCGCATGTGAAGAAGTTGACTTCCGGTACCCACATGGCGAGGGTTAACAGGGTAAAAAAAAAAAATTGAGACCAATATATTAATGATATGTATAATAAATCAATATAATACTAAGACATGAAAATCAATGGAATTCTTGTATTCTTACTGCATTTTAAGATTGCCATATAGGTTCTGTAACCAATAGATCAAAATATCACTTGAGATGAGTACAATGGAATCTAACCTATTACATATTATGTAATGTACTGTAATACTGAGTCTATTTTAAGCCCACAATGACTATATTTCGGATGAATCAATATATTAATATGCTATGAAAACAGTGGTATCTTAATGCAAAATACGACCTACTATATATGAAAACCTATATTGATAATATTTGTGATAAATCAATATATATTACTATGAGATGAAATCCTCGTGGGTTCGTCCGTTTGTGTGAATCCTATACCCGTCATTCACTTCGTAAGTTACTACAGTCTTATAAAACTGGTGTTGGTAATTGTAATCTTTACTGGTAACGATAATTTACACAAAATATCTCCTCCAAGCAGCGCGCAAATTGCGTGGTTTACCGTTTCCAGGGGCAACATTTTGTAAACCCTAATGGCCGCTAGGGTTTGTTAAAGAAGTCCATAGTTTGAGCATGAGGATTCTGTCTTTAATCTCCCAGTAGGAAGGATGAAAAATACCCCCAGTAGCTTGCTTAAAGGCGGTCAACTGGTCACACACCATTTACCATTTCACCAGAATATCACCACATGACCTTCATTGTTGTTGGAAAACGCCATAAAAATGAATGAAGTAATTCAGCACGCAGTCACAGATATAATTCCATCCCCTGGCAGCTATATAGCAACACACCAGATCACACCACAACACATCCGGACAGTGGGGGGGTGGAAGAGATTACCGGAAAATCGAAAACAACAGCGTAACTTTCGACTGCGTACCGTCAGAATAGAAAATGGCGGTGGGTGGCGCTTTACCCACGCTGTCGGGGACCTACGGAAACTGCCGACTAGACACTTCGGAAGCACCAAAAAACCTCAGACGTGCACGAATTATACACTCGGACTCGACAATATAACAGGGCTCGGAATACAATACTAATATATCGCGCCACCTATCACACTCCCCTGCTAAGATATTGCTGTCTCGGCAATACGATAATCTATATACATGAAGAAAAAAGACTACGATGTTGGTGTAACAGTAACACCGGCTAACATTTGCACTAGTAACAGCTGTGTTTGAGCTATGTTAGACAATACATTTGGGTCTACACCAGTATTTGCAGTTAACCCTTGGTTCACAGCGGAACGTGGTAGATTGTAAGGGTGCATGAGCTGTCCAGCTGTGGTACGGCTACTCCTACGTAATGGTGGCTCATTATCAGGAAGGTCAGAGACTGCTCCGTCCACATCCTGGTCATCGAGTACCCGTTCAGGCTCCCCTGCTGTACAGGAAGCACTACCATGGCCTTGCTGTTCAGCAGGCTCAGCATCCAATTGTTCAAGTTCATCTGGTTGTGATTCAGTCGAATCAACATAATTTACTGGTATAAGTAGTCCGTATGACTCCTCATCCTCATCACTTTGGGGTTCCGTTACAGCGGTATTCACAGTTTGTACCTCTGAATCCGCTTCCTTCAAACTGGCTGGGGCTACATCACTAACCAAAGCCTTCGAATCCAACAAGTCTTGTCGATGTAAGGTCTTTTGCTTAATGTCTCCAGCTAATGGCTCTACTGTGAACATATTGTCACCAACTTTAGCAACCACTTTATGAGGTTCAGGTAACCACTCATCTTGAATCTTGTGACGACCTACAACACGATTCTTGAGGAAGACACGTGATCCTATCTGTAAAGGATAGTTGCCTGCATTCTTGTTGTATCTGTGCTGACACTTTACTGCTTCACGTTCCAGCCTTTCGCTTGCCAACTGGAATGCACTCTGTAGTCTCTGGTGGTGTTCAGTTACCCACTCCTCTTGAGGCGCTTGTTCTGGATCCGCAGTCTCTCCTAGCATAAGGTCTACAGGCAGCTTCGGCTCGCGCCCGAAAAACAGATAAAATGGAGCAAACCCAGTTGTTGCATGAGGTGTACAGTTGTATGCATGAGTTAATTCTGGCAGAAGCAGTGGCCATTTGCGTTTTGACTCTGGGGGCAGTGTACTCAAAAGGTTGTGCAGTGTTCTGTTATATCTCTCACACTGTCCATTCTGCTCGGGATGGTATGGCATGGTCCTGGTCTTAGTGATACCATACATAGCACACAGTTCTTCGATGACCTTTCCTTCAAAATTTCGGCCCTGGTCACTATGTAACCTTTTCGGAACACCGTACCGCACAAACCATTCTTGAACTAGAACACGTGCCACTGTCTTTGCAGATTGATCCCTTGTGGCAGCCGCTTGTGTGAACTTAGTGTACACGTCAGTTAATACCAGCACGTTCTCCAGGTTGTTGTAGCCTTTCTCGAGCACCGTAAAATCCATAGCTAAGATCTCCAAAGGTCTCTTTGCGATGAGGGATCCTATTGATGTTTTGACGTTCCTGCCCTTCTTACCCAGCATGCACCTACTGCATTCAGTACAATAGGTGGCCACTTCTTTAGCCATGAAGGGCCAGTAACATCTAGCTGTGAGTAGAGACAGAGTCCGGTCATATCCTTGATGTCCCATTTCATCATGGACCGCAGCCAACACTTTAGATTTCAGAGTCTCTGGTAGAAGAACTTGTCGAACCTCATTGCCATTCTTCTGTATCCTCCTATACAGGACACCATCAACCTTGACAAGACGGTCCCAAGACTTGACGAGCTTCTTCACACGTTTACTCTCACCACCTAGCAATCTGTATGTTGGTAGTCTCTTTTGTTGCCAAAAGACATGAAGACGGCCAACGTCTGGATCCGTTTTCTGAAGGTCACTAAGCTCCGATCGCGAAAGACGCGGAATATCAGACGACAAACTGGCTCAGACCCATGTCGTTGTTGTGGAACGTTGACTTCTTCCATCCATACCTGGCTGATCACTTTCCCAATTGTTTCTGTGAGGTCTCTCGGAAGAGGTGTGGAAGATACGTAGCTGTGTCCACTCTGTATGGAGACTTCTTCAAGTCGTTGAACTTCAGGAGTATGTTCAACCTTCCGGCTCAGCGAGTCTGCATTTTTATTGGTCTTCCCAGATCGGTGCTTGATATCGAGATCAAACTGTGCCAGTTGACCAACCCATCTCATCTCAGTTGCCCCAAGTTTTGCTGTCATTCTTATGTAAGTCAGTGGATCATTGTCTGTGTAGACTGTACACTTTGCTCCAATCAACATGTCCCTATACTTATCAGTCACTGCCCACTTGAGTGCCAATAGTTCCAGTTTCATACTGCTGTATCGTTCCATATTCTTCCCATTGCGTCGCAGTGCTCTACTCGCATAACTCAGCACAACAGATCCACATGGTTGCTCCTGTGAAAGGACAGCTCCTAAGCCCAGGTGACTTGCATCAACTTCTAGGACAAAGGGTTTGCTAAAGTCTGAGTAGCCCAACACAGGCGCTTCAGTCAGTTTCACTTTGAGTTCAGCCATGGATGCATCACAGGAGAGATCCCAAGCACCTATACCCAATGGAACCTTTTTTCTGGACTTCTTGTTGGTCTTTCCAGGCCCATGCAGCAGAGCGTGTAGTGGTGCCGCGATCTTGGCAAATCCCTTCACAAATCTCCTATAATATCCGGCTATTCCCAGGAATCCACGAAGCTCTGTTTCTGTGCGTGGCTGGGGCCTCTTATTGCTGCCGTCTTCTCCGGATCGGGACGTATTCCATCCTGGGAAACCATATGTCCAAGATAGCGCAACTTTTGTTTGAAGAGCTGACATTTAGATGGCTTGACCTTCAAGTTGAATTTCCGAAGCCTCTCCAATACCATCTCCAGACGATTGAGGGTCTCCTGGAATGTCCTACCAAACACTAGGATGTCGTCGAGGTATATTAGAAGGGTTTGAAAATTTTGGTCTCCAAAGATCTTATCCATGAGCCTCATAAATGTACTCGGGGCCCCAGTCAATCCAAATGGCATTCTTGTATATTCGTACAGTCCCCCAGTTCCTACACGGAAGGCTGTTTTCTCTATGTCCTGCTCTCGGACGGGAACTTGGTTAAACCCATGTGCCAAGTCTAAACTACAGAAATAGTTGGCTCCAGAAAGAACATCAAAAGTTTCCTCAATACGTGGTAATGGGTAGGAGTCCTTCTTAGTTTTAGCATTCAAGGAGCGATAATCACAGCACAGACGTATCTTTCCGTCCTTCTTACGAACAAGAACGACTGGTGAACAGTAAGGGCTAGAGGATTCTCTAATAACACCTGTATCCAGTGCTGAACGGAGATAGTCTCGAACCTCGTTCCACTGATGAGGTGGTACTCGACGATGGGGTGCCCTAACTGGTACGTCATCCTCGGTAATAATTCTGTGCTCGACAGCATCACAAAAGCCTATATCGTCCTCCGCAACATTAAAAACATCCGCATATTCGGCGAGAAGATTCTTCAGCTGATCTCTCTGGTCTCCATCAAGGCCTTCACCAACATCCATCTTGGACAACAACTTCTGCCCTATCTCCTTATTAGAAATATTCTCAGCAGAGTTCTCAACGATGATTGCCTCATTTGCTTCTGTAAACACAATGTCAACCAGTGGCTCAGGACTGATATATACATCCTCGTCTGTGAAATTAGCAACCTGTACAGGTACACGACCTGATCGGTCCACGGTCACCAGTGATGGTCCCAGTTTAAGACCAGTCTGTAGAGTCGGAGTAGCAACACCAATTTCCTCTACGATAGCAGTGTACGTTTCTGTACCCGAGGGTCTCACAGTTCCTTCAACTACTTGTAACGACCAAGCAGGGACTAGTACTGGTTTCTTCCCAGCTGCTCTGACTCTACAACTCTTAATATTTACAGTCTCTGTAGCTCTAGTTTCGCCATACAATGCAAGAATAGTCTTCCACTTGCCATCTGGAAGACTTTCACCTGATAAGTTTTTGCACATGTCACGAAACACATTTGATCCCAATACTCCAGGAACTTGTCGTTTCCGTTGTTTCATAGCGGTATCCTCAGGATCCTTTGCCACCAAAAAACCCATGTTCTTGAACTCATGACCAAATACAACTAAGTCCAGTTCCAGATAGCCTACAAACAGTATATCCTTGCCGTTCGCTGCAGAGATACGTATCAGCCGACCCACATCCACCAAGTCACACTTGCCTTGTAGATTACTCCTATAAAAGGATTCGGTCACGGTAGACACTTGTGCACCCGTGTCCAACAGACACTGCACTTCCACCCCTTGTAACTCAACAGCAGCCTCCGGACAGGTTCCGATTGCTCTCTTTATGAGTGAGCCATCATCTAACTGGTCACCTACGGTGTGGCTCTCCACTGCAGGTTTCTCTAGTTTAAATGGTCTTGATTAACACCTTTTCCAGATTTCTTGCTTTCCTTCAAGCAATCCCTCTGAATATGATCCAATGAACCACACGTCCAACAACGTCGCTCTTTACGCTGGTTCCTGTGATATGTGAAAGAATTTCCTTCTGTAGTCTTCTTCCCTACTGTTGACATCAGCTGATCTATTTGATTTTGTTGCCTGGAAATTATATCTTCTTGACGTTTGATGTACGACTCTTTACCGTATTCAGTCATGGTCTCTTGGGCTGCAGCCACCTTTGTCTTCTGTGCCTTGGCGGACGCCCCTAGCCAGCGAACTGCTCGATCACGTAGCTCAAAGAATTTCAAATCTGGAAATTCAACATTCAATCGACGGAGCTCACGTCTTAAGCTTTCGTCTTTCACAGACTCCGCAAATCTTCCTTTCAGGACTCCTTCACGACAAGGTCGGAATGATACATCAAGTTCAACAATCCGGTCATACAAATCTACCAAACCAAGAGAACAGGAAACTAAGTCATCCTCTCCCTGAACATACGAGTAGAATTTCTGTTGCAGTGTTGGTAAATCATCACCATCGCCAAAGACGCGAAAGAGAACACGAAAAATCTCTTCTGGATCTCCCCTAACAGACTCACCGCGACCAAGTATCTCCTGTTTCGCTGGACCACCCAAATGTTCCAGGATCAATGCAGCTGATCGATCCGAACTCAACCTATGCGCTTCGAAGTGACTGCGCACATCTGCGACCCACTCGCTTATAGACGAATCACCTGATTTACGAGGACGGTCTTTGAATTTATCCAACTTTTTACTTGGAAGAACAACAAATTGCTTGCGCTCATTCGCTTGAGCCATCTCGTTTGCCTTCTCCTGCTGAGATCGAATAACCTCATCCTGCTCCTTCATTTTGATTCTTAGCTGCTCGAGCTCAGCAGACAACTTGTTAAGAGCTGTCTCCGCCATTATTGCGATATTACCCAGACATTTGACAAATAATGCATGTGATAATAACAGTACCAAATAACGTCAACATATAACATATGACAGTTAACTGAGATACCTAGGTAACTAATCTGTTAATTACCTACCAAACCTTCTGTGAAAAGTTGATCAAATTCCACCAACGACATGAATTTAGATAGTCCACTGTATCCATATTTTCACCGACAAATGAACAGTTCAGTTTCCAGCATCAACACAGTCTATCTTTCCAGTCTCTTCATCAACACGCAGTCCAAGCAGTCTGGTACCCGAATGTACTACACAATTGTTCAGTCAATTGGACATCTCCCCAACAGCACACAAAAACATCAACAGTCTTGGACATCTTGCCACCAGGGGTATTTAGACCAATCCCACTTCTGACACCATGTCAGGGCTCGAATTGGCGGCCTGCAAATTGCAATTTGCAGGCCAAATTTGAGGTGTTGCAGGCCATGTGAAAATTCGCCTGCAAAAAAAAAAAAACAAAAAAAAAATTGCAGGTCATAATTTCTGTGGCAGAAATTGTTATTATCTTCTGTTCAGTGGATATTCTGGAGATCATTTTCGTCGACGGCATGTCCAAAAGGTAGAAAACTTTCCATCTTTTTCAACACAAAATACATCGTCGTGGTCGAGTTCAGATCGATGGCAAAAGTAAATATGTTCAGGGGAGTCTGCTCGCGCATTAGTTGGAAATAGAGAACTGTTGTCTCCCTTTACTGTCCTTACGCATGCGTGCGCCGCTGTTCTAGGAATCCTATTTCCGTTCATTTGTTGCCGAGAGACTGGCCAAAATGAACTGACAGATTAATTTGCCGGGCTGCCAAATAATGAAATAAATTGTGTGATGGCAAAAGTATCAACTCAAACCAGACACGGCTTACTCCAACTATAACGTATTATTTCATTAATTATTTCACGTGAGTTCGGTGTTTATTATTAAAAAAGACACTTATTTATGTGAAGATCGCCTACAAATGTAAAACAGAGCGTCATTTATTCAGAAAAGTTTGTTGAAACGCGTAAAAACGCACCTTGTTGACTAGCTCCTCCAACGAAAACCCGGAAGGCAATCTCAACGTTAAAGATGTCAAATTGAAGGGCAACAACTCTGCTTTCACTCTTCACAGCCTTTCTCGTGTCAGGTGGTAAAAATGCGTCGATTTTATTGGGTAAAATGGTCATGTGTTTCGAATCCTTTCCATTCAACCTCAATAAACCCGCGAAAATGATGATCACCTGACATAATGCGACTTGCTGATTGGTCAAACTGTGACAACTGCTCATTACCATAAAATATTCACGAGTTACGCATGCGCCCTGGCCGATCTCGACGGAATCTGAATGGCGCTGGGTTTCGCTGCGGGAAGCCACACTTCGCGTAAACGAAAGGATTTTTACCGATTTACTTGGAATATTCAATAAATATTCAATGATCGTTATGCTACGAGTAACCAGGAATACATACTGTGACATCTATAAGAATTTAGACGAGTTATTAAGTGGAGATGAAGCAAAACAGACCGTCCATCGGTAGTACTCTGAACGTGATAGAATTCTAACGTGTGTTTTACGGTACACAATTTTTTCGAATTACGATTCCTAAATATTTCTAAAGCTGTAAAATGACAAATATGTTCTGAATGTATGTTCAGGGTTTTAAAACGATGTATCGTGCATCAAATACTATCCATTATTTCAATTTATTTATCAATTCCCGTGACCAGACAGTCGCCGTTGTTTGAGCCCCATTTTGAACAGTTCAACTCTGCTTGACAGCATGGCACTCACACGTCGACCAGCGTATAAGTGGCCGACAGGACTAGGGTTAAGTGTAAAGTCCGTTATTGAGCTGTGGTCCATCAAAGAATTTCGAAAATCTTATTAAAAAAATGCAGGTCAAATTTTGCAATTGCAGGTCATCTTGGATTTGATCTGCAAATTTTTGGGAAGGGGTTTTTTTTTGCAGGTCATCTCTCATGCTCTAAAGCGAGCCCTGCATGTAAACCCTGATGGCCGCTAGGGTTTGTTAAAGAACTGACACCAAGTCCATAGTTTGAGCATGAGGATTCTGTCTTTAATCTCCCAGTAGGAAGGATGAAAAATACCCCCAGTAGCTTGCTTAAAGGCAGTCAACTGGTCACACACCATTTACCATTTCACCAGAATATCACCACATGGCCTTCATTGTTGTTGGAAAACGCCATAAAAATGAATGAAGTAATTCAGCACGCAGTCACAGATATAATTCCATCTCCTGGCAGCTATATAGCAACACACCAGATCACACCACAACACATCCGGACAGTGGGGGGGTGGAAGAGATTACCGGAAAATCGAAAACAACAGCGTAACTTTCGACTGCGTACCGTCAGAATAGAAAATGGCGGTGGGTGACGCTTTACCCACACTGTCGGGGACCTACGGAAACTGCTGACTAGACACTTCGGAAGCACCAAAAAACCTCAGACGTGCACGAATTATACACTCGGACTCGACAATATAACAGGGCTCGGAATACAATACTAATATATCGTGCCACCTATCACCTAAAGGGGGATAACTCCACTCAATACTTCTACAGCACTTGTACAAAAGTTGTCTCCCTTGATATTTTTTCTGGCTTTGTTCTCTTATCAGTTCTAATATTTTTTTTTAACTTGTTCAAACGATATAAAGATGAACAATTATCATGAAATTAATTTGAGGGATTCTCCAATCAAGATTTCCAGAACTAGAACACTTTTCAGACATTTCATTTAATTTTGTTTTTTTGTCTTTGTTTTTTTGTTTTTTTTGTTTTTTTCATTCTACCTTTAGTCTGTATGACAAAAAAGAGCAATAAACCTGATTCTTTTAATTTCTTTTTCATAGAATGAAAGAAAATGTGAATTTATTTTCAAATAAAAAAGTTTATCCATTTATGATTTACTGTTAATAAGTTGTAATACTGTTGTAAGTTGGTGCAGTGATCTCAGTGTACATCATGGAATGTAATAAAGGAGTTATTTGTTCATCTTGAGCTTGACCAGTTTTGATCTATACCACCTGACGGTCTCAAAATTCTTCCTGGACAATGGCTTGCCCGGCAATGTATAATGTAATAACTGATTTGAAGCCTCCATTGAGTCTGGAAAAAGACTTCATAGGTCTTGAAAAAGGTATGGAAAAGGTCTGGAATTTTGAAATCCCCAAGGTGGGGGAACCCTGTTGAATGGCCCAACCACCAACCATCCCAGGTTAACCAACAACCTCCCAGGTTAACCTTCAAGCGACTCCTATATTTCCTATATTCCTATATTTGTTTTTTTTAGACTTTCCTATATATTCATAAATGTAGGCCAAAACCTCCTATATTTCCAATATTTCGACTTTTCTCATGAAAACTCCCACCATTGCTCTGAAATGAGTCAAATTGGCATTAGAAAATACATTAATTTCAGAAAATAAAAATAAAATCATATTAAACCAAGCAGCACTAGGTGTCCTCAATCATCACCACTATATGACCACATTCAGTGGGAATAATCTGATTAAACACCAGTAAACTACCAAATCTGGAACCTACAATGTAGTAATGACCTCTCTTTCAAACCTAGATTTCATGTAATCCTATGAAGTAGGCTACCATTCGCAAATTGTCCGGTAGTGAGTGAGGGAGTCCGTCCATCCGAGTCCTTTCGTCGGCAAAATAAGGAGAACCGTTGACATTAGAACCTTGATTTTTGGCATGAACGTGCATTAGGGGACTGTTACCAACAAGTTCTGAGTTGACTCACTTTTGATGAAAATTTCTGATGATTTTTGATGAAAATCACTGGTGATTCTGACTTGGCCCAACCACCAAAATTTTTTTTTTTTTTTTTTTTTGTGCCTCTGTATTATTCTGTCTTTCATATGGACCCTGAGTCTGAAATAAAGCAGGCCTCGAAATTTGGCGCGAACGAAACGATCGTTCGCGTGTCGGTTACGCAAATCCGAAATGGCCAGAACGAAAAATCGGTTACGTGAATGCACTTCTTGAACATATGTTCTGGTAACAAAAGTCCCAACCTCTTCTCTGTCTGTCCACTGTGCAAACTTTAACCACATGACATGTGTCTTTCAGCATGTTTTAAAAGCGAAACCAAGTCGCAAACTCGAACCTGTCTGCATCGAATTTGTAGACTACCACGTGGCAGGCGTGTGTCTGAGTCTGTCAGCTTGCACAGAGTGTTTTGTCTATCCTCGGTTCAGGGCAGGTGTAATAAACCAATAGCGGCCAGGAAACAGCATTATCAAACTTCAACGAGTTGGAATGTAAGGGTTACCCGCAATCCTCCTCGCTCCCGAGGTTGTTGCTCCGTGGGAAGCTCTGCACGGAGCTAGCAGCAGGTGGCATGCGGAGCTCCTCGCGGAGGAATTATCTCAGAGCGCGAAGCTTGCGGTTAACACTCGTCACTTCCGCCATCTCTAAATTTGCAGGCGGCGTGTTCAACTTCTCAGACTTTTCGATCGGGATTTTAATGGAATCAGAAGGAAATGGTGAATGAATTATACAGCCAGAGTCACAATAGCCAATCATGATGAATGGTGGAAGCGATTTACGTGTGCAATCCCATTCCCGTATGTTAACATGTTAAAACTCATTTGTCTGTTCAGTCTCTGACCACGTGCTGTCCATAGGCTTACCGTATATTACTCCCGAGTTGTACGGTGCTGGTTGACGGCGCACTGTTATAATTACGTAACCGTTTTGCGAAACCAATTGGTTACGTAAAAATTAACATCGTAACCGAACAATAGGTTACGTAAGACAAAATTACCGTAACCGATTTTTTGGTTGCGTCAATGAACCAATTTTCGAGGCCTGTAAAGTCATTATTATAATATAGGCAGGATTTCAACTTGGGGTGGGGAGTTCAAGAGTTCAGTGCGCGTCGGAGTCATACTGCCTACCCTACACATGTTTTAATAAGAAAATTCGTACATTTCTTGTATATTTTGGCAAATTCATCCTACATTTCCACTGAGAGCCACTTGAAGCCTGCAGTAGGTTGGTTTCTAAATTATGGTTTATCTGGAAGAAAAGTACAAAAGGCAGATTGGAGGTTCCACTTTGTTCATACGGATCCAGTTCTTAATCAACTAATCAAGGCTCTGACCTCTCTGATAGCTAAGCTGAGTACCGAGCTTGAATGCCAGTCATCAATCCAGCCAATCAGCTAGGACTGACACTGTTCGACGGCTAGTCGATCTACACTGTCACATGATCTTCACGAGCGGAAGATAGAGACTGAAAATGTGAAAAAAGCCTGGCTGCCATTGGTCAACACTAGAGGATGCGAACAAGCGGTTACCACCCACTGTACTTGTATTCCGGCCCAAAGGGACCCAGGCAAATCTCTGGTGAGATTTGATTTCACCTGGTTTGCGCAGATGTCCGAAAACCAACAGGTTGTGGTTTGGTTCAGTTTCCGAAATAACAAAGTAGAGCCTGCCTGTCAACCTACAACCAGCATTCTAATGCACAGTTTGTTCTTTGCTGGGATGTGTTTTCAGTATCATTTTGATTCCATTTATTCAGTTTCCCTGTGTCATTGAACAAGTTAAACACTGTTATTACTGTTGAATGTGGATTATTCAAATCATGAGTCGATGTGACATTATATTACTGTTGTTCAGGTTAACTGTACAAAAGGAAGGTCCAAACAAGGGGAGACCATTCTTTGCCTGCCCCAAACCTCGAGGAGAGGGCTGCAATTTCTTTCAATGGGGAGATGAAGGTAAGATCACGAGTAGACTGATTTAACTCCCCTTCTTTGCAGTATGTTTTGTTTTATGAGGTGATATTTCTTGGAATTTGGGAAAATTCAGGACACTGTAAAACATTTTCAATCACACAGTTGCATCTGCAGAGCCATTGGGTCAAAGTGTTTACACATATGGAATAAAAAATGTTGAAAACATTGAAATTAGTTAACATTATTTCTAGATTTCGGAACAAATGGTAGTCCTTGCCTCTCTCTGTATTGAAATGGAAGCAATGTAAATCGGGTACGGTATACTAGGAACTTGATAATTTTAATTGGAAATGTTGATACTGTCAGAGTCACAAATCATAATTCAGCTAATCATTTTCCTCTTATTGAAATCTGTTCTCTAAGACAAGGCTACCTCACTGTAGGCTGTTCACACAGCAGAACTGTGGGTAAAACTCCATAGCTATGAGAAGTTTGTCTACACGCTGGTCAGTATTTCACAGAGATGTGTATTGTTCAGATTATGATATGTTCAGACAAATATGCTTGGTCCTGTTTTACATCACTGAATCTCGCTCGTTCTGCATTAAGACGATAGAGGACTGGTTGGCCCATCCCCATGTCAAGTTCTATGTTCCTACGTGAACTAGCCTTGGTATATTAGTCCACCATTTAACTTCAGAGGATTATAAATGGACACACGACGTGCATTGACCTCCATTCCATTTGAATTTCAAAATGTTTCACAGATTGGCTTACCTATATATCTGGCCAAACCAACTGTCAAATTATGAGGAATGACCTAGCTACTTGTGTAAGGGTTCATCCTACACACAATCGGTGTGATTGGTGTGTAGATTTTGATTGGTTCCTTTCTCATTGACCTGGGGTGTCAATCATGCACATCCCAGGTCATGGTAGAATATGCTTTGGAGAGCTTGTTGTAAGAGGTGACTAAATGGGGCACCTGTGGGATTCCCGGGTTTTAAAAGGAAGAGGAGTCGAACGTCGTGATATAACTGAAATAGTGTTGAAAGCAACGTTAATTCATCTTCACTCACTCACTCACTCACTCACTCACTCACTCACTGTAATTTACACATGGAATTTTGAAATCTGAAGGTGGTCTGATACATCAAGGCAATTTTGAAGTGTGAATGTAGAAATTGACTTGGTGTAATGAAGAATGCTTGGCCCCGGGGTCAGAATAACGTGACTATGACACCGTGCTTCCCCAAGGTAGCAGTTTAAAAATGCGGCATTGGGACCGCTGTGTCACATGAGAACACTGTTTTCATGTGAAAATGGCATTAAATCAAGCTCTCAATCAATCCAATCTCGCCCCTCGATTATATCCATCGAAATTCCGACTAGAGGGCACAGGCTATTGTTCCCGACTTGATTTGTCCGAGAGAATTATTGCCCTATCACTGGCATCATGACAACTTCCATCCTACTATCTGATCAGACCTGCATCCATAAAATTACATGTAATTAAATTAGCCAAAGCTTTCTGTCTAACAATGACTTTGAGTTACAGTATCATGGTTCTAATGACTCAAATCTGTAGTTTTGTTACTTGCAGATGGTGGAGGAGGAGGAGGAGGAGGAGGAGGGGGTGGGGGACGAGGAAGGGGCAGTGGGCGAGGTAGGGGTGGAGGTGGTGGTCAGAGCTGGGGAGAGAACCAACCCTGGGGCGGTGGGAGAGGGACTGGGAAGAAGAGAGGACCATCAACAAGTACTGGTGGAGCTCCAAAACGGCGGAAATGTGGAATCTGTGGGGAGGAGGGTAAGCATTAATGAAGCCATGCCATGGTCTGATTCTTGCCAATTGAGCTGAATCGGCATAATTGGAGAGTCTGACATCCCAAATATGCATCCCACCTGGGCTGTATTGTTAATACGGTAATCCCTCTAATAATTCAATCACTGAAAGTAAAATTTCTACTATAAAATTAATTTTATCAGAACAGGAAGTTGTGAAAAAATGTGTGGTTTTCAGATGGAAAAAAAAAAAAAATTAAACAGTAAGTTCCAATGGCAGATTTGCAGTATAGTTCAAGTTAATCCCTGGACAATGCTGTCTGGCATCCGTGGCAGCGGGCAGTTCACTTACAGGTGGTTGGCCGCATGATTCCCGGTTTGTCAATCGGGGGCTCTCGGGGATTGACCTGGGGTGTCATTGTGCACACTCCAGGTCTTAGTAAGAATAGGCCCCAGCCCCTTAGCTTGTCGTAAGAGGCAACTAACTGGGGCACCCATTGGGTTCCCGGGTGTGAAAAGGAATAGGACCCCAACCGTGGGGTCCGGGTGTGAAAAGGAATAAGAACCAGATGTCATGATATGACTGAAATAGTGTTGAAAGCGACATTAAATCACATTCACTCACTCACTCACTCATAAATCGGGGGCTCTTCGCGACCTCTTGAATCCAGAATATATTTTTATTCCATGATAACTGGTATATTTTCGACCCAAACTTGCCAAATTTATCAAAAATGTAAGGTTATTGGTCCTTTCTTGAAATAATGGGAATATTTGATCCATATTATCATATTCACACCAAAATATCAATTTCTGAAAAACTCGCTCTATGTTCTAAACATAGGGAAGAGATCATGAGTACAAACTGGAGCTCATGCACTGACCCACGTGCTGTGCACCGGTCGCTGCCATCGGTGCAAGGCAGCGTTGTCCAAGGATTAATGTGGAAATAGCCCATTTGGCTGATTGTCTTGAATTGAATAGAAGTCTCCAGACTTATACCCCTTTCGGATGTAATAATTTCCGATTGTTATATCTGCAGATCTTACAGCTTATTCGTCGCGGTTCTTATTTTACAGAGTGCTAAGTCAGACGCCTATCGAAAGTAGCTCCCCTCGGCCCATATTTTACAGAGTTCTGCCTCTTTAGAGATATATAATTTTTTCTATTTCTGTCCTATATGCCTGAATGTAACCAACTACCAGTGTATCTTGATCATCGCACATAGAACTATCTCTTCCTCAATTCACACTACACATGGGTCTCAATCACTTGGGGATAGCCGAGGGGTTTTGATTAGATGAATCTCATGTTTGGCTTTGCTCACACAATCGAATTCTCGTGTTGAGTGAGATATTAGCAAGTTCCACTAGGCACTAATTGGTCACAGTGCATTGTCACTATTGGCCAGGATCAGGTCAATTTGATCATCTCCATGACCTGATTACTATTGTACTGATGGAAGTAGAATTCATAAGTTTGTTAAACAGATTTGTGCCTGTCAACCAATTCAGTATGTCCGTGCCAAATGACCGAAGGGGTTAGAAAATTTGAGAAAATCAACAACAGAAATGATGCCTCAGAAAGGTTTTCAGGTGAAACTTATAGACTCTAATTAATTCAGTCTTCTTCAATTGTAGGTCACACAAGAAAGACCTGTCCACAAAAAGATGATTTTTGAGCTGTCTGACTGATATGTTGTGTATATAGCAAACTGTATAAATTGAGATGTATATCCATTTCTCTCTCCTGTCTATCAGACATCGTATCGGCATCATACTCTGTTCATGTTCAATCAATTCATCACAGGATATATGTCAGGGACCCAAATTCTTAGCGGAACCGTGTGATATGGTGTTCCTTGAATGTAAACTAACCCACTACGATGCTTGGTTGGTATGCTCTCAGACTTGGTTTAAAGCAATGAGAGTTATACGGGTTGTGATAGCTAAAATTGTGTGAACCATTAAACCTCACTTTCATGAGTTAAGCCCCTTGAATTCACTACATTCCTTTGTTGCTTCAGTGCCTTCAACTCTTTCTATTGTATTTTCCTTCACTATCGACCTGTCATGCCATCCAATAAAAATGCAGAACGCCTGAAGTTGCGGCCAAGTATGTGCAACTAGTGTTTACGAGATGTGAGGACTTTGTGCTCTAAGCCAGCACCATGCCCAATGACCGGTAAGCTAATCTGATTAAAACGTAGACTTAATAACCGCTCCTCTATCGGCCATGTCGCTAATTAAGATCTGGGACAGAGCCTATAACAAATCTGTCAGATAAACTCTGAATCAAATGGTTTCCGGGTCAAATAGTCACCCAATGAGACGCCTCGTAGTATAGCGTGTCGGCTTATACGGTACTCCTAGTATTAATCTTGTTATTGTTGTGATGCAGTTATGAACTGATTTTAGGAAACAAAATAACCGTACCTATATCAGTGATGTAAGTCTTCCGGTTTTTGCCGGAAATCCGGTTTTTTGTTGAAACTTGGAAAAAAATCCGTTTTTATAGAAATTTAGATTCTCGTCCGGTTTTACCAGGATGTCGACTAAATCGATATTTGAGCGTTCAAAAACGCATTTTTTTACCTGATCTTGATAAAGTATGTATTGTTACCATTTTTGATCCTCAAAATTGGATCCCGATCGTTAGCGAAGAACCGACCTAGTCGCCATTTTTATAATGATTTGTCCGCCACGTGATACGGGAGACAACTCGGGAGACAACTAGAGTTGTCTTCCCTGTAGTACTGGCGCTCAAATCGCTAGCAGCCGAAACTATTATGGGATATTGCGCCTTTTTTGCCGGAGTGAAAATCGAAGTGAAAATCATGAGCGTGTTACATCGCAGTGCCGACATAGACGTCAACGAGGTGGATAAGAGTATCAAAAATAAGTTTCGCTGGTCATGGCTGGAGGACAAAGACTGTCACGGGGATCACCTTTCAGACTACAAAGGAAACTCAATTTGCCAGGTTTGGCTGAATGTACCATTTGTAATGATAGAGTACGTTACGGCAGCTCAGGAAAAAAATCTTTACAAGCTCACGCAAAATCGGCAAAGCATCTGTCAAGACACAAAAATAAACTGTCAAACCAGACACTGCTTGTATTATTTACAGCAACAAAATCTATGCAGGAGGGTAGTAGGAATGACGTTACTTGTAGTTGTACTTTGCCACAGAGTAAGTTGAAACAATTAATTTGCAGCGGCTGAAATACCTCAGGTTAGACATTAGATATGTCATAATGTGTGATCCAAATGTTCCATCATTCCATACAGGAGTCTCTGAATAAATTTACAGAAATTAATTTTCAAAATAAGTTTGCTTATTTCAGAATCAGAATGAGGGTGTATTATGAAACAGGTTTTGCTTGAAAAACAACACAAAAAACGTAGTGGCTTGCCAATCATATTTTCTTATTTTATTTGCCAGAAATTGGCTCGAATGCATCTCCAGCCATCTAGGACCCCAGAGCTTCCAGGGGCCTAGGCGGCCCCTGGACCCCGGCCTAAAGTGCTAGGATAGTATTTTCAGGTTTTTTGACAGAAGTCCACTTACATCACTGCTATATATTCAGCAGTGCAACAAAAATCCCTTAATCTTTTCACCTGGTCTGTCATTAAAGAGAGCAATGGGGAGCAATTATAATAATCTTCGGTAATTGCTCATGGAGAGCAAGAACTTCGTCAGCCGCCTGGGTTGAATTTTTCTGCGCTTCATTCACTACACTTGGCAACATCTGGTAAGGCAAAGATTTCCCGTAGCCGGTAGGAAGAACGACAAAACAGTGTCAAAACATAGCATGCAAGAAAGCATCTGCAGTTGCTCCTGCTTTAATGCGGGCACATCAAATTTATTGCACACCATTTCGATCTCCCCCTTGAACTTCGCCGCCACTGAATAGGCACCTATTCACCTGTTGAAGTTGGACTGTAATTGGCCGCCAGTCTGACATGCGCGACAGATTTAAGATACAGACTGTCCCAGATCTTAATTATTGACATGTCCGATAGAGGAGCGGTTATTAAGTCTGAGTTTTATTCAGATTGCCGGTAAGCATGAGATGAAAGCAACAAGGTCCTAAAAAAACTTTCGGACGAAGGTATTTTGATTGGAAGTAATTCACACCCTGAGGAAGAGAGATGCTGATGCGAATCAAGGGGTTACAAGTGCTTTCCACGTTATTAAAAAATATATATATCCCGGTCCTATGAAATGTACATGTACTAACATGTATTTAGTCTGACTTTTGGTTACCACTAGTTTCAGAAATATGGTTACCATAGCAACTGGTACCAGAGCATATTATTTCAGAAACTTGAGTAATTAAAGAAACTTCCTGAATGAGGTTCACTTTCATAATGAGACAAACTGTCATAATTTGCAGGTTATTCACTGTAATATTATACATTACGAAAGAGATCCAATTTGTTGCTCTGAATATCACCAAAGCTCATTTGCATAAAAATCCAAAATAAAAATTCAAATGTCTCCTTCACCGTTTGGGGTATTCACATACAGTAAACAGTTTACTTAGAATGTGAGCACTTTCTTGTCCTAAATATGACTTCAGATCAGTTCCCATTCAATTCTTGTATTGTGGCATGAAGCAGTGTAATAAATCATTTTGTCACACAAAAAATTCATTCAGACTTGTGGCTAAGCTTTTTGGATGTTTCCCTCTATAAGATGAAGATACAAGGTTAAGGGATCCTTTTCCAAGAACTTGATATCCCTTTGTGTTGACCAAGTGCTCAAAACAGTGAATCAATGTTTAAAACATAGCTCGATAGTCTTTTTTTATTTATTTTTTTATTTAATTAACTTCGACACCAGTCTGGAAAAGATCGCACAGGTGACTAGCACCTATAGTTAAGCAGATTCACCAATGTAACATCATGTAACTGCCTGTTTAAATTGTATAATTTCTATTTTTTGTAGCCTAAACACACAGAAATGATGTAAAAGCAACACAATCTTGGCTTGGACTAAAAAATTATTTTCATAACGGACCGGGACCGTTAACCGTGACGTTCAGATAAATTTTTGCGACAACATTCGTGTGATGTCAAACTGTTCCAGAATTCAGTGAAATAATATCCTGCCTTTTACATCATTCTCTGTTGGTTAATTTCGAATCAGATGTGGAATATTCCAATGGATTCACACTGAAAATGGAATGGAAATCATTGAAACGGACAGCCACAAGCTTTTTAACATTCCTCCATATATTATGTTGTTTTGATTTAACTCTGTTGTTTTTGAGCACTGGGGAAACCATTTGATTAGGAATTACAATAAACTGAAAGTTAGAATACTGTTTCAGTAACTCCTATTTGCAATTTGTTTTACCAATATAGTCGTGTATATAAATGGATCCAAAATATCAAATTATAGTGGTTGTTATTAAAGTGGCCTATACGACTTGGGAAGTAAATGAACAACTTTGATTTGATATTGTTTATACAAGATTAGCTATGTATATTTATCTATATTTGTATCATTATGTAGGATTTATGGAAACTGTTTGTACTAATCCATGCTTGTTTATAGAGGTGTGCACGTCCGAATGATAATACACAAATCAAGAAGAGCTAGAACGTTTTGTTGTTTTTTACTAGTTTGCCATTTTACATTTTGATGACTTTAGTACCTGTATGGAACATTGTTTCAGTGACCAAGAAGAATATTGAAAAATCAACAGGGTTCTTCTTTGTTCTCTTGCATCTGGTTATGCTGTAGTTTGGCACCCTCGCTACCAGGCGCTCACCCTTTTTCTTCTACTGTTAGGAGCCCTGGTAAACAGCTTTGCTGAACATACCGGTACTAATCCATTGAGGATGTCGCATACTTTGTCAGTCAAACAAGTGATTCACTAACTCTCTGCTCAAAGGTTCAGACGTTAAAGAGTTGAGTGCCATTGTACAGCACTTGGGATCTCAGCCAATGAGAAACGCCGTGGCATGCGTCACAAGGACACTTCAAATTTGGTGATCGAAATGAAGATCATAAATATGTAATTGTCCCCTGATGCCTGAAGGGCTAAAAGGGGACTATAGTATCGGGGTCTGTGCATCCGTCCGACTTTGTTTCCGGACAATAAGTTCTGAAAATTGAACAGATTCTTTCAAAATTTTGAAAGTACTTCGTCTCAAGATCTCGCTTGGGATTGTTTTTCTCACCGATTCACATATAGCATTTGCGTACACTTCGCCATCCATAAGATGGCTTGCGAATCGTGTGTCTCCATTATCGCGGAGCGATATCCGGTGTTTTACCGGATTCTGTTCGGCCTTCATCCGGCGGGTAACAGACTCGAGAAATCTGATAAATTACAGGTATTCATACCACTTCTGAAACAGATATTGCCTGGGCTTACAAAATAGATAGGTATGAATAACTTTCGTATCATACAAGAAGTGTGGTGGATCTGTAATTTTGAACAAGTAGGACATCACATGACTCGAAAATGGCGAGTTACGTTGGGGTTACGTTGGTAGACTTTTGCTGATTGGCTGACGAAATCACGTGGTATTGATTTCTGGAAATTCCCTCTTGCATTTGCCGAAAGTAGGCTGAAAATGGATACACACGATCCCAGGGTCAGTCTTACCGCGTATAGATGACCGAGATGGTTACAGGTTGCCACATATAGGTGACATCACCTGGGGGTCAAGTAAAAATTTTGTTTCTGGACAATAACTTTTGAAAACCTGAACAGACTTTTTCCAAATTTGTTATGTGGGTACCTTACCTCAAGATCTCGCTTGTCATTGTTTTACTGCTCGGGCAATTTTGCCTAAAGGGTATAGTCGTCGTTATGTACGTCCGTCCATCTCTGATTTCTTCGTTAACACCATATTTCAAGAATGACTACCGGTATGCCTAGTTATACCAAACTTACATCACACATACATATGGTCACAGAACAGAAGCCTATTGAAAATCAGCGAGATTGACCCATATTTTTCCAGGTCAAACTGTGTCAATTTATCATGAATTGTTACCACCATATCTTAAGAGTGACAATGTCTAGGAGCACCAAACTTGCTCCACATATGTATATGGTAAAGCAGAAGCCTATAAAAAATCGACCAGATTGACCTATTTGTTTGGGTCACTGGGTCAAATTTGTCCATTCATCTTGGGTTACTTATTACCACCATATTTCAAGTCTGATAAGGGCTAAGGCTTACCGAACTTGTACTAGACACACACCAGGTGATTTGACTACAGCCAAATTATACTTGGGGTATTGGCATCATGTACGTACGTATGTTAATCCGTATTCTCATTACCATCATACCCCAAGAAAGAATTTGCCTAGGTACACCAAAATTATATCACACGTGCGCTCACATAACAGAATCACTGAGATCGACCCAGTTTTCTGGGTCACCACGTCCGTTTATGTCAATCTGCCACCATTTAATTACTGTATCTGAAAAATGACTGCCTGGGAGCACAAAACTGCATGGCCTAACACATGTATGTGGTCATAGAGCAGAAGTCCATTGCAAATTGCGATTGACCTATTTTTTGGGGGTCAAAGTTGTTCCTTTTGTCACTTGTTTTGAACTATCGAAACTCAAAAGTTGGTCTGGTAGGTTAACTAACTTTACACTGAACACATACATGGCTTTCAGCATTGGAGTTTTGTCGTCCTGTGTGAATATATGTATTATGTCCATCTATGTAGTCATTACCATGTCCGCCATGTGTCGAACATCTGAAATTGTATCAGTCAGCATCCAATGCATCAGTATTTTGTGCACACATGATTCTGCGGGGGTACGGTTTATTTGTTACCAAACTGTACAAATGAGTTACATAGAGGTCACTTCAAACATCATTTGGCCATGTGTGGTCAAAAGCGTTCCTTGAAAAAACTCTAGTATTTCTTTTAAGTGCACTGAAGTGTGAAAATCGCCCTTGAAAAAGTCAAGTCCAGTGAGATTTAATGAAATCAGCCTCTGAATTGGCGTTCACAGCACATAGATCAATATTCAGGTGACGGTGACCATGACCTCTGAATGAATAGAGTTCTTCCTTGCTCCACGGGTAATGATTGGTCCTGCCTGTAACCATCCAAAGTTAACAGGCACAAGTTCTCGAATTAGGTCCATTGCCCTCGACTTGCAAAACTAAGACTGTGAAAGGCTCTCTGCCACAGAATGAGAAATTCCACTGTCAGAACAGTTATATGTAATACAAGAATGTAACTCACAATAGAGTACACATTTATGATGGCATAAATTTTTGTTGAACTAATGAATCACAAAATGTCTTTGCATACTCTATTAGGAGTTGCATTCTTGTTTACAAACAGAAAATAGGGCTCTGCCAGATAAATCGAGCCCGTTTGAAGTTGCAATTCATTGCAAGGTGGCAGAATAATACCAACATTGCAGACTACACACAAATTTCAACTTTCTGCTATTAAAGTTATATTGGATACATAAGCTTGAACGCCATATACGATGGTCAGATGAGGGTTACTTTTGGCGACAGAGGGTGGGGACATACTCTTGAGGGTAGTGTAAGCTCCTGCAATATAAGGGTAGGAGGTTGGGCAAGGGTTAGCTTTGAAGATAAGAGGGTGGGGTTTTGTGCCCCATGGTAAGGACGTGTTCCTGAGGGTAGTAGATCAGTTGAATAAGTGTAGCATGGAAGCTCTAGGAATATATGATGGTAGAGGGTCGGACAAGGCTTAGTTTAGGAGATAGAGAGTGGAGCTCAATGCTCTTGAGGGTGGTGGATAGGTTGAATAGGAGTAGCAGGACAAAGGTCCCGGAATTTATGGGGGTCGGGCAAGGCTTAGTTTAGAAGATAGAGGATGGGGACCCCACCAGGTGTGGTAGCGGATGGATTGAATAAGTGTAACATGGTATAAGCGACAGGAGTATGTGAGGGTAGGGGGTTGAGCGAGGCTTAGTTTAGGAGATAGAAGCCCCACGGGTGGGGACATGCTCTCGAGGGTAGTGGATGGGTTGAATACAAGTAGCATGACGAAAGGTCCCGGAATATACGAGGGTCGGGTGAGGCTTAGTTTAGAAGATAAAAGGACGGGGCTTGGTGCCCGGGGGTTAGGACATGTTCTCAAGAGTAGTGGATGAATTGAATAAGTGCAGCATGGTGTAAGCTTCAGGGATATACGAGGGTAGTGGATCCGGCAAGGCTTAGTTTAGGAGATAATAGATGGGGCTGGATGCCTCGGGGCTGGGGACATGGTCCTGAGGGTAGTGGATAGGTTGAATAAGTGCAGCATGGTGCAAGCTCTAGGAATATACGAGGATGTAGGGTGAGCGGAGGCATAGTTTAGGAGATAGAGGGTCGGGGGTGGGGACATGTTGCCGAGGGTAGTGGATGGTAGGGGGTTGGGCAGGGCTTGGTTTAGGAGATAGAGGGTAGGGCTTAGTGCCCTGGGGTGGGAACATATTCACGAGGGTAGAAGATGGGTTGAATAAGTGCAGCATGGAGAAAGCTTCCAGAAAATATCAGGGTTCCGAGGGGGGGGGGGGCCGAGAGGCTGTGCATGGGAAGGTCCAAAACCGTAAACATTGGTGCCCCAGGGGTGGGGACATCCTCCAAAGAGTAGTGCTTGGGTTGAATAAGTGTAGCATGAGCTACGGGCTCGATAAAAATGGAAACAAGATGGAACTCATTGAAATATACAACCTCTGCGGTCAGAAAATGTATGAAGAATAAGAAACTATGTACTTACATCAATATTATAACTTATTTTATTTACACTAAGTTACATAATAATGAATGTATGCAACTCTTTATTTACAGAAATTTTTTAAATATGACTGTACAAATTGTAATCTATACAATACAGAGACTGGCATTTGGGGGCCATCAACATTCATATATTTCCCTGCCATCCACAGCAGGTGGGTATTAATATTAACCTCCACAACAAATTTATTTCCATATTACCACACCCCTTCCATTTACCTCCTTTGGGCACAAATGGCAATCTTCCTATTTCAAGGTCCATAAACCATAACATTTGCATCATGTGGATGTCAACAAAGAAGCAACAGTATTTGGAGATATCACAGATGGTATAGAAGGAAAATTTGCTAGGCCAGCCAACTATGTACAATTATAAAGCCCTTTTTAAAATGGTTTTCTATAGATGTGTATAATTCTAGCACAAACTATAAACAGTTATGTAGGTATTAACTACTAAACCAAATATTCAGTTCATTCACTCCACCCCTCCCAATGAAATTCAGGGAAATATTGAGGTTTGATAATCGCCACTTCTAGTGGTTGTGACAGTAAGTGAAATAGAAAATAAGCTCGGCTAAGCATGTGAAACTTTGTCACCAAATACAAACAAAGACTGCGATTTGAAAACTACTTTTAGTTTTTCTAGTGAAATGTAACTGTGAACAGAAGGCTATGATTCAAATGCACCAGCTTTGAACATGTTGAGTTACACGAAATAGGAATGTTAATGTATATTACAAGTAGATTTCCAGATCTATTAAAATATTTTGCAGCACACTGACGAACATGATTACATTATCTTTTTTTGGCCACACCCTTGAGTGATGGGGAAACAAACGTTCAATCATTGGCATGACGAGTGAGTGAGTGAGTGAATATGATTTAACGTCGCTTTCGACTATATTTCAGTCATATCACGACGTTGGGTCCTGTTCCTTTTCACACCCGGGAACCACACGGGTGGGGTCCTATTCCTTTTCACACCCGGGAACCCCACGGGTGCCTCAGTTAGTCGCCTCTTACAACAAGCTGTCTGAGAAGCTGGAGCCTATTCTTACCATGACCTGCGGTGTGCACAACGACATCCCAGGTCAATCCCCGGCAGCCCCACGGGGCTTGACATGACGAAGTAATACCTGGCTAACTGTCCGTGATGAAGTAAAAGGGTGAATGTAGGCAACAACATCCATTATTAACAATATGACAAGCATGTCTGTGCATTTTAAAATACTAAAAACATTTGCTATTTTTTAATAGAATACACTAGAATCAGGCCTAGGAAAGAATTCCTCGCACACACCTCAGTTCCTAGTCCATCTATCTATTTCCCTGTGCTCGGGGTCAATTCCATGTACGTGGACAAGAAATCCTGGCACTCGCATCATCCATTCGTTGCGCTCATTAAGTATTCCACAGCTGCGGACAAAGTCCCATAGACTCGCACCAGTTCTTCCCCAAAGTCAGTATATTGGTGAAAATTTGTCCGAGCACGTGGAACTTGTACGCTTTCTGTGGAATACTTCAGGAGCACAAGGAATGGATTGGGGGAGCGCCAGGAATTCTGATCCAGGCATGTACATGGAATTGGCCCCGAGCACAGGGAAATAGGTACATGTACAAGGAACTGAGATGCATGGGTGGATTGGTTTCCTTGGCCCGAGAATGGGAAGGATGGGGGATCCAAAATTTGGATTTTGAGAGATTCATACCAACAAACATGTGAACAGTTCACAGCAATACACTTGAATAAGGTCCATTCATGCCGAGTGAGAATCAAATGTAGCAGTAAATATATTATATGTATATTTACAAAATGGACGGTTGATGTCTATTGATCATCTATACATGATGTTTAGTAATGAATAATTGCTAGTCTATTAAGGTTACATCTGCATCAGCGCATTTAAATGTGAGGATTATGACCATGAGTTATCTCCTCATTATCATCTCCTTCCAGATTTCACCATTGACTTCAGCTGTGTGATTTCATTCTCCTGTAAATGGACCTCTGCTGTTGTTTCTGCCAACTGTGGAACAAAAGAAAATGTTTTAGTATCAGAATACACTAACCAGTCGTGGTTTATTTTCACATCAACTTTATCAGTACTTAAATAAGTACTTATTTTATCAAATCTTGGGTCAGAATATCTGAAAGTTACCATCTTCAGCCTTTGACATTTCAGACTAAATCAATCCAGACCAGTCACCTCCGAACCAAATTGAGATCAACAGCGGAGTGACGTGCGCGGTAAAGTGGTGAGGGTGTGCGTGTCGCCAACGCAGTGAAGTCAGTTTGAAATGAACAAGCCAGTTGTGCCACCCTATGAAAATGCTTGAAGTTTGAATTGTTTATATTTGATCCGATTTGGTGTCGGCGTAGGCGTACATGGATATCTAGACTACAACACTGCATGGTGCAGTGTCAAAGCCTGGAGAAGATATCTTTCAGATATTGCGTCCCAGGATTTGATCCTCAGAGTAATTTATCAGTTGTAGAAGATGAAATATTACTATTGTGGAACAAGAAGAATCTGAAATTCTAAGGTGCCATATTCCAACTCTAAAGACGGTCAGCTCCAGCTGTTCAAGAAGCTTGGAATTTAGAAAATGATCCTATGGACTCGAGGCAACAGTATGTCATTGTGGTAAACAACATGTCGATTCAGATCAAGTCACACATGCATGGAAGATCTTATCTATCCGATATTTCTATGGTTTCAACCTTATGAGAGAAATAATCACTGCTGGTTGCCAGATTCTGCCTATGGAGAGGTAGGTCGGTTGTTTGTATTCCACCATTAGACTTGGAAAGTGTTTCATGGAGGTGATTAGAATGCCCAAATAACAAGGAAAAAATCTAGAGTGATCTGAATCCATTTGTCATTGATGCAAAATCCTCTGATCATGCCGATGTTTCTGGCAAGGGAGGTAATCCGTCATTTAAGGGAGGTAGTCCGTCCGACACTATTTCAAGACGATCAGCTTTGAACATTAACGTCAGCTTTTTTGCTTGGAGCAATATAGCTGTTTTAAGCTCTTGGATAATTGTCTTTTTTTCTGTTATGTTTAAGCGTATTTCGAAACTATTTCATACCATGTCCAGTAATATCTCTATTTTCAGCTTCAGTAAGTTGTTCTCCTCTGATAATTGTTGATTCTGTTTTCTAAGTCTCATGACGTCTTTGTGGCTGGAAGCACCTGTATCTGAATCTGAAAAAGAATAATGTGGACATTTTAGGCATTATTTCTCTACAAAAAATTTGAATAGTCTGTAATAACAATGCAGATGAATTCTTTGATTTTGGGCTTGGATATTTCTGAACTGACAGACTGTGGAATGAGACAGCCCATGGATTGAGTCAAAGTTTGCGCTTTAGGCCACTGTTAATTAATTTTTGTTTCTCGTAACCTTGCTTGTGAAAATACACATGCTGAGTGCGATAATTATTAACTTGCAAACCAATTGTATACAAATATGAAGAGAATGAACATGTTTTACTCATGAAAATGTAAATCCCTCATGGATTTTAATTATTTGCCCTCAAAATATAGATGAGGGCTGGTTACGGGAAACGAACCATTACATGTAATTATTAGCGGCCTTAATTCATTTCTTATATCAGTATCAGGGCAAGCTTTACCATTTGCAAGACAAGAATAATACTTCACCTTGTACCCACATCCCATCTTCGAAGGCCACCTCACTCCCTCCAAGCTTCAACTTAACTGGCCCAAGGTCTAACCCAAACTCTTGCTTCGATTTGGTTGAGTCCAAGTTGAGATTGGATAAGGACTGTGCTCGCCGTGGTGGAGTCTTCTTAGGTGAGAATTTGTTTACAAATGGGAAAGGCATCTTCACTGGTGATAACCTGGATATATATATAGATAAAAGGATACAATTCAGTCAAACCGGTCTTTAGGGATTTATACCCGAAAATCTCATTAATCAAATTCCCCCACCCCTCCTGCTTCTTTTGGAGATTCCTTCCTTATAGCTTACAGTATGTAAACTTATAATTATGCTATGCAGAATAGTGTGTCAAGGAGGCTTCATCAGAAAAGTACATTAGCATTTTCAGTGTTTAGATGGCAAATTTCAGATCTTTCATCACAGAAATTGCATTTTCTGAAATCCAAAATGTGGAATGTGGTTAACCTTGACGAGGTTAAGGTGGCTTTCCACAGTTTCGTAGTAATGGCCCCGGTCTAATTTCATAATATGACAGACTTCCCGTGTTCTGCTACATCATCATTCTTCTTGTTTTCTTAATAGCTTATATCTATAATACCATCCTATTCAGGATTATCAATGCTGCAAACGAGCACGTACAAATCGATGGTTGGCTTAGTCTACACCCTGATCGAGTTCATGGAATAAATTTGTCCTGCCTCAGTTATGCCCCTTGGGTGCGCCTAAAAATCAGGACTCATTTACGGGGAAAAAATCTGACAAAAAACGGGCAGGTTGACCCCCACTTTTTTTTGCCTTTTTAAGTTGAGACCGGACCAGGGAATGTGAGTAAGAAGTTTACTTGAAATCGCTCTTAGAGATTTTTTTTGGAAATTGAGCCGAATTTGACCATTTTTCGACATTTTAAGGGGTTTTCTAGGAAAATGAAGCAAGCTTGGAGGGGAATGTTCGAGATTCATTTTTCTATAACATAGCAGTGCTATGTCTTAAAATAATAGTTTAATCATGCTCTTTCAGAAAATATATACATATTTGTGATTTGAGTTGAAGATTTTACGACAATTGGTGGCTGAAAAACGGGCCCATGGTCTATTCCATGCCGAATGGAAGAATTCCTGGAGTGCACCCTAAGAGAGAGATATGAAAGAAATTAAAAAGCTCGAATATGCCAATGGATGGGCTAGAGTGTGTACTCTTGATTGAGAGTAGCCTTGTGAAATTTCACCAAGGCAATTTGTTGTCCGCATGTTTTTCGAGATGGTTACCCCCATAGTGGGACCATTCGTATTGTAACCCTTTACATATTATGTAGGTTTAGTATTATTTCTTTTTACTTCTTATAAAAAAAGAAAATATATATATATTTAGCAAATTTCAGATGACAACAGAATTGCAGACACCACCAGATTCGAACAAATGTTTTTGTAAGATGCAAAGTGCTCCCGAGGTTGAAAATTATTCCTCTGACATCCCCCAAACTTCACTCAAGAGTTAGTCAATTTCAACAAAAAGGAAACTTGTAAATGGCTAATAAATGAATCTCCAATAATATTCCCTACCCCCACCCCGATTCCCTGCCCTCACCCCATCCAAGAAATGGGACCGGAAAGGCTCAGTTTATCTGTTATACTGCTAATATTTTCTAAGAAATTACAGTGTTTTTATCTGTTTTTTTACATATTCAACAAGAATATGTGTTTATTATATAGCAAAATGGGGAAATTTTGATTTATTGAGCATCAAGCAAGAAAAAATGTTCCTATGTATTCAGTGTTATGACTTTAAGTGGTGTACATGTAAGTTCAACAAGCTAAACCCTACTGACATTTAATTTTGTGATACTGACAATGTAGGGTTTAGCCGTTGAATCAAAAATTCCTATCGCAAAATTTTTGCCTTCCGACCTAGGTAACATCGGGTGGATTTGGCTGCCATATTTTTTTAACGAGTATGGTGACCCCCATTTTTTTTTTTCATGGATCATCCTGATGAAACAACCTGATGAAAAAAATCCTAAAAAGAAAAAAAAAAAATCAACCTCTAGAAATGAACTTCTTAATTTGTACGGATATATAATTTGGACTTTGCAGAAGCACGACTGCCTGGTTATTGGACAGGCCCTATTACTGGACACGTAGACCCAGTGGGGCTATTTTCTGGGAAGTTGACATGACAACTGTAATACAAATTTAATTTTACAGTTGAGTTACAAAGACATGCTGATAAATTTCTGTTTCCTCACGGAATTTGTGCACGTTAAGCCCTCATGCGGGTTGGGAATAGTGTCACAAATTTGGGTGGAAAAATGCGTCAGAAAATTTCCTCCAGATCTCAGTTTCATTCCTGATTGCAGGTTTGATTAAATTCAACGAAATTTAACTGAAAATGTTCCCACAAATATAGAGAATCTACATTCTGAATCTCAGTGCGCAACGCGACCAGCGTTTGGCAGACGATGTAGATAGATTTATTTGCACACTTATGCCACGAGGGCTAAAGGCAATACAAACACAAACATACATGGCCATACATGTACAATGCTATATTTGTCCACGCCACTCCGTCTAAAAATAGAACAATTCCATGGAGCAGCCAGTTCACGATGACGTGGCTCACACTGGCCATAACTTACATGTAGTTCAACAAGCTGAACCCTACTGACAATTAATTTTGTGATATTGATTATGTAGGGTTCAGCCGTTGAACCGAAATTTCCTATCGCAAAATTTTCGCTCCCCGACCTGGTTAACAGCGGGTGGATTTGCACTCATAAAAAACAATAATACCTACCGCTTTGTACTCGTTTGGATAGAATACATATTTGCCTACTTCCCTGACCATTTATTTTCTCTGTCCAGCTCCTTTCATTTCCATAAACGGCAAAAGAAAAAAATATCATCGCGGACGATCTTCCAAACACGAAATCCAGCGCCATTTTAGAACACTCTCGCGTGACCCTGATTCTCTCACGTGAGGTTATTCTAAATTCAGGATCACAAGAGTCGGAAAAACTGAATCCGCTCAGTCGACCCAGTCGCTTAGGGAGATGAAAAATCCTGTGAATTACCTTTTTCAGTATATGCCGATATACCGATATATACTGATACCGATAGTTACATTTAAATGCAATGAATGAGCCGTTTCCGACCTTCCTGTCTACAATCCCGAATTTACAAATTAGTCTCGTGCCACCATAGTGACATTTCAAAATGGCGCTGGATTTCGTGTTTGGAACATCGTCCGCGATGATATTTTTTTTCTTTTGCCGTTTATGGAAATGAAAGGAGCTGGACAGAGAAAATAAATGGCCAGGGAAGTAGGCAAATATGTATTCTATCCAAACGAGCACAAAAGCGGTAGGTATTATTGTTTTTTTTATGAGCGCAGCGGCAAATCCACCCGCTGTTACCCAGGTCGGGAGGCGAAAATTTTGCGATAGGAAATTTCGGTTCAACGGCTGAACCCTACATCAATATCACAAAATTAAATGTCAGTCGTCATGTCAGTAGGGTTCAGCTTGTTGAACTAGCAATAACACTGAATCACAGCCAAGGATAATGGGCACTCCCAAAAACTGCAAAATTTGGGACTGGTTGAATCTTCGATGCTCATTCCAAAACTTATTTGTGAGCTACAGTGCTGATTCGTGTTTAAATATTCTTGGAGGTTTACTAAAGACTGTGGGACAAACAATTTGACAGTAAGTTGATTAGTTTCAAATAAATCCATCACTGAAATAGTATCCAATAACTGGGCGCAAACTTGCATAATTTTTCATACCATGAATGGTCCTAGCCACATATATGCAACTCAGTGTATGTAGCCACGACTGAGTTGCACATCCTTACTAGGACATACATCAATAGCGTCATTTTCTTCGTGGCCAAACATGACAAAAATGTATAATGACTATATGGCATTTAACGGGTTGTAAACACGTCAAATATACTTCTCTCCCCCGACACAAAGTATCTGGCTCATTCCTGTAGCGCAAGTACACGTAAATAGCATCAAATCATGTCACTATCTTCCTATCACGCTCAAATGTTGAAAATGGCTTAAGTGCGAGAAACGCTCCAATGCGCATGCACCGCTAATAACACTAACACTTTACGATGTCGTAAAGAAGAAGGCGTCATCAGCTAGTGGGCGGGGCCTAACGCACATGGTCAAGCTCCGTCTCCGTTACCCCAGCAGCTGATGACGCCTCCTTGTTTACGACATATCGTAAAGTGTTATTTATATTTCTGCTTTGAAGCGGTGCATGCGCATTGGAGCGTTTCTTGTACTTATGCCATTTTCAACATTTGAGCGTGGTAGGAAGATAGTGACATGATTTGGTGCTATTTACGTGTACTTGCGCTGCAGGAATGAGCCAGGTAATTTGTGTCGGGGGAGAGAAGTATATTTGACGTGTTTACAACCCGTTAAATGCCATAGTCATTATACATTTTTATCATGTTTGGCCATGAAGAAAATGATGCTACTGATGTCTGTTCAAGTAAGGATGTGCAACTCAGTCGTGGCTACATACACCAAGTTGCATATATGTGGCTAGAATGGTCCCTGCGTTTCAACTATTCCCAGTCTCTCACCGTATTTTTTCTTCAATATTGTTTTTATGACGGCTGATCACTAAAGATGTAGTCTTTTATCCAGTGAAAATGTTACTTTCTCGGCCATACATGATTGCATGGCCGACTGGCAGACTCTTATTCATAAAAAGTGTACTCCTTTATTAATTCTGTTATTAGTCAGGTTGGGGAAAATACCTTGATCGAGGTATTATACCTTTATCGGGGTATTATACCTCGATCGAGGTATAGGCCTATACCTAGATTGGGGTATGGAGCTATGTCAACTTCAGTTTTTGTCAATTTATGGAAAATGTGGACATCCACACATACCGTGGACTGTATGGATCTTTCAACAACATCTATGGCTTCATTGTTCCACGATTTTCACAGCAACTTATTGCTTCGTTTTATGCGACTAATCAATCAAATTAGCCACTCTAATATTTCAAAAATGAAACATGGTTTCAAATGACATATTCAGTGAAATTTATTATGTAAATGAAAATGGCATGTGATGGCATACTTCCATCTCAAAGTCATATCCATGTTGCATGAATGTAGATGCACTGACTGATGAATAAATTTGATTAAATTGTCTGATGCAATGCACAATCTCCTAGCATGCATACACATGGCAGGGTCATAATACCCAGAGCAGAGGTCTGTTTTTTATGTGCACATGCTAGCAGTTTAGATTATGTATCTGTCAGTTGAACTTGATTTATTAACTAGGCATTGCCTCCCAAATCCTGCAATTTGCACATGACCTTGATATGGAAGTATGCCACCCCATGCTTTTTTCATTTACAGAATAAATTTCACCGAATATGTCATTTGAAGCCGTGTTTCATTTTTGAAATATTGAAGTCGCTAATTTGAATGATTAGTCGCATAAAACGAAGCAATACGTTGCCATGAAAATCATGGAATAATGAAGCAATGGATGCTGTTGAAAGATTCATGCAGTCCGGCATGTTTGTGAATATCCACATTTTCCATAAATATATAAAAACTGAAGTTGACATAGCCCTATACCCCAATCGAGGTATAGGCTAATACCTCGATCAAGGTACAATACCCCGATCAAGGTATACCTCGATCAAGGTATTTTCCCCAACCTGTTAGTGTAGATATATTTGTGTTTTGCACTTTCTGGTGCTTTCCTGTTGTTGTTTGAGGAACTCATGTAAGATTGGTTCGCCAAATGTCCTTCCTCGTTAAATAAAGTATTATTATTATTATTACACTAAACCGGGACTTGAACTGATTTGCTTGAACTGAAGACGAAGTCTCGGTCCAGTTCGTCAAATCACATTTATGACCAACGAGTTCTAAATTCTCTTGCCACTCACCTGTTGTAGTATTAGAACAAACTCTGATATGCAAACTGGGAGAGTATATAACTAAATAGAGCCAGGATGTTCAAATGATAAGAACAAGTGCGGTCTTGTCTTGTCAATTTTCTCAAACCGGAAGTTGCAGACGAACTTTGTTCTTGTGTTGTAGCCGACAATAAGTAAACGTATTTTTGTCATTTAGTCATTTAAATTGAACTTATATGATATTTTAGCTTTTTAAATATATGTTTCATACATGTTGCATTTATTCTGAACATAATATGTAGAGTCATTAACAGTGAGTGCAAAGAAATATACTACGAACATTTTTAGAAGCTAGCTCTGTGTGTGATGTTGCTATCCTGGACAAAATGGCGACCTTCAACAGGTTGGGGTCGCCGATGGAACTTTGTGAGGAGAATCTAGCAGAGACTAAAGCCAATATAGAGAAAAGAAAGAGACTTCTGGAAGTGAAACAAAGAGCTAGATCACGTATCCTTTCAGATATTGTCGGTTACTTTCATTTATGCAGCTATGTCAACCTATTCACCCGTTGCTAACGGGTTCTTGCTAACCAGCTTCACAGCTCTTAGTCTTACATTTCATGATTTGTACCGTAATGTAAATGTATTCGTTTATTGTGCCTGATTCAATCATGTGTGGGTAGGGAGTGTCATTGTCTGCTCTGTGTGGCAGCCTGATTCGCAATAAATATTTCGATTCTGTGCCATGTGTAATGTACCTTGGAATACTAGTTGCTGATGGCATTCAGGTTTAGTTGTTTTATATGTAAGCATAAATTGAAAGTGTAGTTTAGTTATCAATACTGTCTTGTCCCAGATTATCCCACAAACAAGATATTATAGGGGATTTCTGGAGACCAACTTAGTCACTGCTAGTTTGAGAAAATGTTTGGTCACACTTCCTGCTTACCTTACTCGCTACGACACATCCCCTATATTACAACATACAAGCTATCGCAGTTTGGTAACGGTTGTAAGATAGGGGACTTGTTGTAGCGAATAAGCAGGAAGTGTGACCAAACATTTTCTCCAGTAGGGAATCTAGCAGTGACTAAGTTGGTCTCCAGAAATCCCCCATAATACCTTGTGTGTGGGACAATCCGGGACAGGAGCCGCACATCAGGACATGAGACCTCCAGACAGGCGCCCACAATTAAAGCTTATTCCAAAACTGGGGAATTTAAAGTGGAGAACCATGCAAATTTGGGAAAAGAAAAGGCTAATTTAACTATATAGATTAGGGATTAGCAATTCAATAGGGCATTTGCACTATTATTCAAGTTAATCCCTAGACAATGCTGTCCAGCCTTGAAGGAAGCAGGCAGTGCACTGACACATGGCTGACTGCATGAGTTCTGGTTCGATAATTGAGCGCTTTGCTATCTCTTTAACCCAGAAAATATTTTTAATGGATGATAACTGGATTATATGTGACATGAAGTTGTCAAAATTATCGTAGTGTAAGCTTATTGATCCTTTCTTGGAAGCAATATTTTCTTCATATCATAATATTTACATGAGTTAATCAATAGTTCGAAAATATGCCCCAGGTTGAAGAGATGGGGGAAAGATCAGGGAAATGAACTGGAGCTCACACAGTGACACACGTGTCAGTGCACCTGTTACTGCCATATTGCAGCAAGATAGCATTGTCCAAGGATTACATGTAACAATGATTAATGAGGAAATAGCAAATTTAAGGATTACTAGTTTATTGTATTGGCCGTCTTTCATAGACAAGGGCTTATTAAACAATGCTCTGGGGATTATCTCAAGAAGAGTCGGAGCAGTGAGTGGCAGTCCAACAGGTATGTGAACACGAGGCAGAGTGTAATTGCTGGTATATGTGTTAAAGAGTAATGTGGTCAGACCTGTATTTCTTATGCATATTAAAGAATATTGTCTATTGGCTTTGGTTAATCGTAATACATTTCATTAGCACCAAGATTTGTCACAGTAGTATCTCATTGCTGTGGGTGTTGGTGTTTACTGTTGACCGGAAGGATATCTTCTATATATTGTTTCTCATGTATGTAGAGGAACGGATGTCCTGGTCTGGTCACTTTAGATAATAAACAGGAAATGAGTGAAATGGTCATTGAACGATCTCAGTGAAGTGAGGTAGTGTTGGAGGAAATGGCGGCGCACACAAGAGCTATCAGCTGAGCTAACGGCCTCAATTGCCTGTCAGCTCAGGGGCTAGCTCCCGTGTGGTTTCAGCGCACACGGTGAGAAAAAAGGTTCACTGAATTGATTTCAGTTCCTGTGAAACACCTTCTTTAAGATCATGTGATCTTTCATTTGACCAGGCTCACGTAAACATGGCCATTTTGAACTGTCGTGCATATAAATCACGTGAAAAGAAGATGCATTTCATTGGCCTGTCGAATAAAACGGCTGAGCTGTTAGCTTACATTCGCCGCCACGCTGAGGATTTGGCCTCGCGAGGCGAAATTATCAAACAAGTTCGATATTTTTCTCCCAGCCTCGCAAGGCCAAAAACTCACAAAAACTGCCCGCACACAAGAGTTAACCCCTGAACTGACAGGCAATTGAGGCCGTTAGCTCGGCTGATACCTCTCGTGTGCGCCAGGCTTAACTAGGCTACAAATCCCACATGGTCCGTATTGCAGCAGGATTGTGTGCAACACTGCAAGCTCTGTTCAGTTGAATTCTTGCTGTGGATGCATGCCCTGTGTCTATACATGTACCAGAATAATAACTGAAGGAATCCAATTGTCTTGTGTTGGAAGTCGTTGTAGTGTGAACGCTAAATTGTTGTGGACAATGGATAATTCCCATATATCCAGTTGTGTCGCGATTTGGAATAAGGATAATCCCTGTGACAGTACAGGAAAGCTATACTGTGCAGGAGACACCTTATTGTGTTAACCCGGCCTGCAGATAGTAGTTTTTTTTTCTTCGGATTTGTATAGGTGTAGATAACGAGCTTATAGAAGAATCCAATGTAACAGGCTTTCTTTCATCTATTGAGTGTGAGCACGATAACACCCACACCCCAACCTGTAACCATCTGGGTCATCTATACGCGGCAAGACTGACCCTGGGATCGTGCCGTATCCATTTGTTAGCCTACTTTCGGCAACTGCAAGAGGGAATTCCAGAAATCAATACCACGTGTCTTCATCAGCCAATCAGCTAAAGTCTACAGACGTAACCCCAACGTAACCCGCCATTTTCGAGCCATCTGATGTCCTACTTGTTCAGAATTGCAGATCTACCACACCTCTTGGATGATACGAAAGTTATTCATACCTATATATTTTGTAAGCCCAGGCAATACCTGTTCCGAAGTCATGTGAACCTGTAATTTATCAGATATCTCGAGTCTGTTCTCAGCCGGATGAAGGCCGAACAGAATACGGTAAAGTACCGGATATTGCTCCGTGATAATGGAGACACAGGATTCGCAAGCCATCTTATGGATGGCGAAGTGTACGCAAATGACCCACACCCAGGACCCGGTTACCATGGTTACAATTAGATGTTATGGGATGCAATCTTCTGAAAGGTTGCCTTGCCACGGCATGTTTGCATTAGAAGGTCATGTTTTCTTCCGGCCCTGTGGTCCATTTCTTGTGTCATTCCATCCATCCACAAACATTTTGTGGTCAAATGGGAATCACAACTACATGTAATAACTTCTCGGAGTTATTGCTGTATGTAGTTCATAACTTAGTTAGGTTATAATTTTCATAACTTATGCCAGTTGCAGGTCCTCTGACTGCTAATGATGTGCAATTTCCTTAACATCAACATCCAGCTTTTATCATAGGTACAATTGATGAAGTGAACAGAAAGATAAGTAAACTGAACCGTCGACTACAGAGCTACACTCAGCTCATCGCAGACAGCCGGACCTCTGACCATGGAGAGGACTATGACCTGCTGCTACCCTCAAGCGCCAAGGGCAGAGAGAAGTCAGAAAAACTGGGTAAACCTCATGCATACTCAAAGTGTCATCAGTTGTCTGTGTGAATATTTTTGTTGTCTTGCACTCGACTGACTCGAACAAGGTTTTTTTATTTCCCCTTTCGCCATATGATATGGGAATCACTTTGTCTGTCCATGCTTCCGTCCATATGGCCAAACTTTTCTGGATGATAGCTTAGCTACTATTGATCCAACTTTGAACTTTTTCATCTAGTTGTATTATAGATGCCTTCAATAAATTAATCGTCTTGCTCCATATTTTATGGAGTTATGCCCCCGGATGTAATAATCGCTGATTTTGAACAGGTTATATCTGCAGATCCGTGTTCGTTACAGCTACTTAATTTTGGAAACTTGTTTATCTAGTTGTAATCTAGAATCACAAGAAAAAGCTACATGTACTCTCATGCTGCACATGTAGAAATGATATTTCACCTTGTGTAGACACTCCATATATCTCATATAACATGTGTAAAGTTCAGGTCTTCCATACTAAACTTGTTTGTTTCTGTTTTCAGAGAGAGAAAGAAAAGAAGTGAACAGATTTGCGGGCATCTACTGTGTGAAATCTAGTAAGTATATGTACATGTATGACACACAAACTTTTTTCTCATGTCGAGAGAAGCGATGTCTGTGACTGAATTAAGTTTTTCTGTCCTTTTGACTTGAAACTGTTGAAACTCAATTCTCAAGTCAGAAGTCATTCTCATTTTTCAAGTACATTAGGAAAAAGTCAATTATTTGCGTGCACGCCATCTCACCTGCAATCTCTGTGTGCGCTATCTCACCTACAATCTCTGTGTGTGCTATCTCACCTACAATCTCTGTGTGCGCTATCTCACCTACAATCTCTGTGTGCGCTATCTCACCTACAATCTCTGTGTGCGCTATCTCACCTACAATCTCTGTGTGCGCTATCTCACCTACAATCTCTGTGTGCGCTATCTCACCTACAATCTCTGTGTGCGCTATCTCACCTACAATCTCTGTGTGCGCTATCTCACCTACAATCTCTGTGTGCGCTATCTCACCTACAATCTCTGTGTGCGCTATCTCACCTACAATCTCTGTGTGCGCTATCTCCCCTACAATCTCTGTGTGCGCTATCTCCCCTACAATCTCTGTGTGCGCTATCTCACCTACAATCTCTGTGTGCGCTATCTCACCTACAATCTCTGTGTGCGCTATCTCACCTACAATCTCTGTGTGCGCTATCTCACCTGCAGTCTCTGTGTGCGCTATCTCACCTACAGTCTCTGTGTGCGCTATCTCACCTACAATCTCTGTGTGCGCTATCTCACCTACAATCTCTGTGTGCGCTATCTCACCTACAATCTTGGAATTCAAAATTTTCTCAATCTCATTTATTGGATAATATTTCATCAGAGGGCCAAAACAATCCCTTCAGTTGTGGCAGTGTATTATTATCAATATTTCAGCTTTTACCCTTTAATAAAGAGGTGGCAATTAAGGAATATATCCACGATCAGTAGTATTCATTGTATTATTATTATTTCAGCTTTCACCCCTGGTCTTAGTGAGAGGGCGAGGAATATATCCAAGATAAGTCTACAGCAGAGCAAGAGTTCATTACAGGTAAACACTATATAATTATTGTAGTTACATCATGGGGATACTGTATATGGGTTTTTATACACCATGTACACTCATTGCCAGCCTGAGGGATATTATCAAAGGAGTACCAACATTTCTCCTCCCCCTCCCAACCCTGATCGCAAACTCCATTGATCGATTATTAATATTATTTTCTGGAGATTTTATTAATATTATTACGCATTAGCCTCAGGGGCACGCAACACAACGTTCTTCCGCCACAAAAATCCAGCGCAGTGAGGAAAGAAAAACATCCCATAACATGTTCAACCTTTCACTAATTATAATTTGTGGGGGAAGATGTCGCCTGGGAAAAATGTCCATGGCTATAAATTTGGCAGGGTGAAAATGTCCGGGGGATGTCATGATGTCATGGGTCCTTTATGGAAAGGTTTGGGAAAGACAGCAGGGAGAACGCATATGGGTGGAGAGGAGGGTTTTCAGTTTCAGTTTTCATATGAAGTTGTAATTAGATTTCCCTTTTTCTGTTTCCAGTCCAAGAAAGATCCTGGTGGTAAACCCAAATTTGTGGAGGTGAGTCTCAATTATTCAGTATTGTCAATTTCTATTTATTCTTGAAAGCAGAGTGATGATCCTGTTGACTAGTTCATCATGTATATGTAGGCCTAATAAGATCTAGCATGTCTAGTCTAAATAGTATGTCTGGAAATGGTCCAGGTCCAGGCTAACAGTGAAAATATAGGAGAAAATTTGGAGAAATGGAGGAGAAATATGAAATTTAATATTACAAAGTAGGAAATACGTATAGAATTGTAAGACAGGTCATTTTTAAAAACTTGGTTAGTTTACTGGTGTTTAACCCAATCATTTCCACTGAATGTGGTCATAATGTGGTAATTGAGTAGACCTACATGCTGCTTGGGTTCAACAAAGAGAGATTTAAATGTTTGTGTCTAGGAAATTAAAAAAATATATAGGATTCGCTTGACAATGCTTGAAGGCCAGAGTAGTGTTCTAAATAATTTGATCACTAGGTAGAGTGAAATGTAATCAGACAGTTTTTCCTAAAAAGTTGCTCACATTTTCAATTTGTAATGTTCGCAAAACAGCTGTTTTGTACCATTTCAGCAAATACTGATGAATATGACCATCCAATGAGGTGAGAAAGTCGAATAATATAGTGATGACCAGTTGTATGGCAAGCCAAAGTGTTTTTACCCCTCGGCCAAAATTTGGCCGAAGGGTATTGTCGTCGTCATGTCCGTCTGTCCGTCTGTCCGTCCGTCCGTCCGTCCGTCCGTCCGTCCGTCCGTCCGTCTGTCCGTCACACCTTTCTCGTTACCAAGATATCTTCAGAACGACTTACCCTAGGCACACCAAACTTGCAGTGCACATCCGTATGCTTGTGACCCAGAACCCTATTGAATCTGGACCTGATTGGTTAGAAACTTTGGCGGCCATCTTTAATTTATGCGAAACCATCACAGCTTTCTTGTTACCAAGATATCTTTAGAACGACTTACCCTAGGCACCCCAAACTTGCACTGCACATCCATATGCTCATGACCCAGAACCCTATTGAATCTGGACCTGATTGGTTCGAAACTTTGGCGGCCATATTTAATTTATGCGAAATCATTAATCTTGTGTATCTTAGGTACCATTTCTCTGTTCAGTGTGAAACTTGGTATAGATCATCGATGCATCAAGAAACTTCAAAGGAATGACCAAACCAGTTTCCCTGATTCGGTGAAAACCTTGGCGGCCATCTTTAATTTATGCAAAATCTTCAATGATATATATCTCTGATACCATTCAAGTGTTCTATACGAAACTTGGTATACAGCATCGATGTATCAAGAGATCTGCAATGTATAGCCACATCAGTTCCTCTGAGTGGCGGGAAGGATGGGCGGCCATCTTTAATTTATGCAAAATCATTAATGATCTCTATCTCTGATACTGTCCGAGTGCTCGATGTAAAATTTGGTATATATCATCGAAGCATCTTACGATAAATGACAGTTCTGGCGTTTCTGATTGGCCGGAACCTTGGCGGCCATCTTTAATTTATGCAAAATCTTCAATGATATATATCTTTGATACCATTTCAGTGTTCTATATGAAACTTGGTATCCAGCATCGATGTATCAAGAGACTTGCAATGAATAACCACATCGGTTCCTCTGAGTGGCGGGAAGGATGGGCGGCCATCTTTAATTTATGCGAAATCATTAATGATCTATATCTCTGATACGGTTCAAGTGCTCAATGTAAAATTTGGTATACATCATCGATGTATCAATAGACAGTTCTGGTTTTTCTGCTTGGGCGGAAACCTTGGTGGCCATCTTTAATTTATGCAAAATCTTTAATGATGTTTATCTTTGATACCATTTCAGTGTTCTATATGAAACTTGGTATACAGAATCTATGTATCAAGAGACTTGCAATGAATAACCACATCAGTTTCTCTGAGTGGTGGGAAGGATGGGCGGCCATCTTTAATTTATGCGAAATCATTAGGGATCTCTATCTCAGATAATTTTCAAATGTTCGATGTAAAATTTGGTATACATCGTCGATGCATCAACAGACTTATGTAATGAATACCGGTTTCTCTGATTGGACGGAAACGTTTGAGGCCATTTCTAATGGCAAAATTTTTCATAATCTGTATATTTGTTATTTGACTGCTTGGTGTTCCTGAAGTCTTGTTTTAAATTGAATACATTATGAATGGCTGGCGCCCAGAGCCGAGGGGTTTTCAGATGCGCAGCTTCGTATTTATTATTCTAATTATCGATATCGGAAATTCTATTTCCGATATAGAGAATTAGAATTTCCAATATCGGAAATTCAGTGACCATTTCCGATATGGGAAATTCTTTTTCCATATCGGAAATTGTAACTGAAATTCCCATATCGGAAATGAAAGCTCTGGAAGCTTTTCTTAATCTAGAATTGCAATTTCCGATATCGGAAATTCAGTGACAACTTTCGATAATATCGGGAATTGAATTTCCCATATCGGAAATTCAATTTCCGATATCGAGAATTCAATTTCCCATATCGGAAATTGAAGGACATGAATTTCTGATATCGGAAATTTCTATTCTGATTTTGAAAATTTCTATTCCCATATCGGAAATTCACGAATAAAAAGCACTTTGGCTTGCCACACAGTTGTTTAGCGTGTTTACTTTTACACTGTTATTATGACTGTGAAATGTTTGTGTTTCCATGACAGTTGCACCAGTATCCTGGTTTTGAGCAAGCGGATATCACCCCTCTCCCCGACGACATCCAGGCCATTCAGATCTTACAGATGGTCACAGCGGCTGCTGTCAGTCTCGACAAGAAGGTACAGTAACTGATTTAGGACATCAATGTCTACTTGTTATATACACGTATGCAAAAAGTAAGCACCACCCTATGTTATCAACAGTTGTATTGCATAAGCCTGTACAGTTGTGAAAAGCGTGATTAGACACTGTGTACCTGGACATCTTCTAAACCAACATGCTGCGTTTGCATTGCTACTCTTACAAAAGACGAAAAACAACAATCTTTGTCATTAATCAGAACTTTATAAGCATGACAAGACAATGGCTGAAAATGGGGTAATTCATGGACGAATTAAGTATGTCCGTTTCAGCTGATCTATCGTGGGAAAAATGATGTAGGTAATCAAAAAGTAACAATTGTCCTGTGTATTTCCATGCTACAGTAACCTGTCAATATCTTACCTCTCGTCTTAGGGCTGTTCCAGAAAATAGTACATGGGGGGGACAGAAGGCACTTTATTTTTGCCCCCACCACCCATGTAATTAAATATAATTTTACCCCCACCACCCATATTCTTGAATATAATATGTAACCCACATAAATGCCATTATGTTTATTCATCAGGCAACCACCCATGTAATTATACAACTCTTATACCCCACGACCCATACGTAAATATATAAAGTGCCTTCTGTCCCCCCCATGTACTTTTTTCTGGAACAGCCCTTATGCGGAAAATGTTCTTCTCACACTAGTAATCAACCGCCTGATCTGTATCATTGAAATACGGTCCCATTGATCATGGAGTGTTCGGGATAATTCTTGTCTAGTATGTATTGCGGGATTTCTAGCTGTCACTCTGAAACTCCGTTTGTTCCAGAAGTGGTCAAGCAGATCAGAGCTTTGCGATGGCCATGGCAAAATAGGGTGGTGCTTAAATTTTGCGCAGGTGTATATTGAGATGTTTATGTGAACAATTTTGATGAATAGATCTAGTATACGTACTAGTATACTAGAATTTTCAAGATAATTCTTTTCTGGTTGGTTTGCAATACAATGATATGGTACATCTCACTGAGAAAATTAATTACTTTTCTTGCTGGTTTATTTCAGCCTACGTACAGACCTGAATTTGAAAAGCTATTCTATTCTGACCTATCACAAGCAATTTTTCTGGTAAGTATGTCATACATTGCCATGATATTCAGGGAAAGGAACTGAGGAAAGATAACTTTTTACTATATTATCTTTTATTCATGATGCAGCTATAGCCCTGTACAGAACTGATAGAAACAGTTCAAGCATCTTAAAGGTGAACTGTAAAGCTTTTATTTTTATCTCGCCTTACGAAGTAAAGGGGAGGGGATGTCCAGCAGTAATGCCACACGGGACTGACCTATCCAGCAGTAATCCCATACAGAGCTCAACTATCCAGCAGTAATCCCAGACCAGACTGGTCTATCCAGCAGTAATCCCATTTAGGACTGGCCTATCCAGCAGTAATCTCACACAGAGCTGACCTATCCCGCAGTAATCCCAAATGGCTCTGGCCTATCCAGCAGTCATGCCACATGGAACTGACCTATCCAGCAGTAATCCCAGACCGGACTGGCCTATCCAGCAGTAATCCCACATGGGACTGGCCTATCCAGCAGTAATTCCACACGGGACTGGCCTATGCAGCAGTAATCTCACACGGGACTGACCTATCCAGAAGTAATGCGACACTGGACTGCAATATGCAGCATTAATCCCACATGGCACTGACCTATCCAGCCATAATCCTACGTGGGACTAACCTATCTCGCTGTAATCCCACACAGGTTTAGCCTATCCAGCAGTAATCCCACATGGGACTGGCCTCCCCAGCCGTAATCCCACAAAGGATTGCCGTATGCAGCAGTAATCCCACACTGGACTGCCTATGCAGCAGTAATCCCACACGGGACTGTCCTATCCAGCATTAATCCCATACGAGACTCATCTATCCAGCAGTAATCCCAGACAGGACTGGCCTATCCAGCAGTAATCCCACTTGGGACTGGACTATCCAGCAGTAATCCCACAGGGGACTGGTCTATCCATCAGTAATAACACACGGGACTGGTCCATCCAGCAGTAATCCTACACAGGACTGGCCTATCCAGCAGTAATCTCACATGGGACTGACCTATCTAGCAGTAATCTCACACTGGATTGTCACTGCCCTATGCACCAGTAATCCGACGGCACTGACCTATCCATCCTACATGGGATGGACTTATATGCCAGTAATCCCACATGGGACTGATGTTATTGTCTGCACCAGATAATCTATTCCAGACATTATTGTCTGTACCACATCACCTATTCCAGACCTTATTGTTTGCTCTACATGTATGCTTTCAATACTGCTGCACCTTCGGCGGATGACCCCGCAAGGCGAGATGTTGGGGTTCTCAGAACGCTTGTTTTTTTTTCTAAAATGTTGCTTCCATACATCTTGTGTTATGTGATATAACTGTTATACGATTTTGGGGAGAATATATTTTCCTTAATTGTACTGATAACAATATTAAAGTTATCCTGTTATAAATCTGTATTGAAAACGTACATCGCTTGTCTCTCTTTGCTTGTAGAACGTTATGACATTATAGAGGTCTCCTTCATTCAAATTTTAGTTAATGTATCATTTTACATGTTTTACATGATGTCATGCTATGCCGGATGAATGAGTGAGGACCACTATATAACGTCATTATGATCAAAAACAATGAGAGGCAATCGATGATGTTTTCAAAAGTTGTGGCTCCCGTTTTCTGGTGGTATAAATTTTGACTTCTCATATATACTCGGAAGAAGAAAATAATCCACAGAACTATTACCACACATGAACAACTATAACTACAAAGGCCTTGATTTCTGACATTTTAGCAGAACATTGGAAAGCTTTGCAGTTCACCTTTAATAACAAGACTTGTATTGATCAATAGACTGGTAGTCATGGTAGTGATCAAAAGTGATCTGGTGATGATCAGATGCTGGTAATAATTATAGCACTGGTAATAATTATATGGCTGGTAATGATCAAAAGACAGGTAATGATAAAACTGAGACTGGCAATGATCAGATTAAGAATGGTAATCACCAAACCTGAGACTGGCAATGATCCGGTTAAGACCGGTAATGATCAAAACTGAGACTGACACTGATCAGATTGAGATACATGATGATCATCAAAACTGAGTGAGTGAAAATGATCAGATTAAGAATGTGATGACCAAAACTGAGTGAGTGACAATGATCAGATTAAGACAGGTAATCACCAAACCTGAGACTGGCAATGATCCGGTTAAGACCGGTAATGATCAAAACTGAGACTGACACTGATCAGATTGAGATACATAATGATCATCAAAACTGAGTGAGTGAAAATGATCAGATTAAGATACTGAGACTGGCAATGATCAAATTAAGACAGGTAATGATCATGATTTACACGCTGGTAATTATGACATCTTCTCGGTTACGGGCCAAGAATGAGTCACAGGGCTGATGTAAGTTGGTGAGTAGGCCCTGTGGAAAGTACTTGCAGGGCTCAAAATGTGCAGCCCGAAAACAGGGCACCAGCAAAATTTTCAGATAACCTGTTCTATTCACAGAACGAAAATCACAGATGGACAGGCAGAGCAAGTACAGCGGTTGATGATATAGTAAATGAGTAGATTTATTTCAATTCTTTCAGGATTTGTTCTGGTACATATTCCTGGACAAATTTCAGTCCAGTCACAACTCCCAGCAACAACTCTTCAACCGAATAGCACACAATTATGTCAACCTGATGCTGTTTGCTAAACAGCCCCAGTACAGAGATACTTTCTTCAAAGTGAGTACTTCAACATTTTCCTTTCTTAATCGGCAAGATAGTCATATATCTCCCCACGATCTTATCCAAAAATGCTGAACAGACATGACAGATGCATACATAGCTTATTCATATGGCAAATATTTCAGTTTATCGAAATACTGTCTGTGGATGGAGTAGGGAATGCTTTGTGATCTTGCAACGTTTGTATTTTCATGCAAAATTGTGATATTATAGACAGACATACGAGTTGGCATTGCATTTAGTAGCAGAATGGCTTTAATTTTGCTGTTCAATGTAAATTTCCTTAGAGTGATAGTGAAAGCAAAAACTGTCCAACTATGTGGAAGAAGACATAAGAATTAAGCTCATCCATGACTACTTTTTGTTGGGAAAATAAAGTGAACTATCTGAAGAAGGCACTCAGGAATATTTCTTAAATTTAAGCTTTTAATGGTGAGTTGGAAAGGGGATACAGAGGGGGAAGGGGGAATTCTATCTGTCCCACCTAGTATAGACTATCCAAAATCTGTGTATATGTGGTGTATATGTTTCACGTTTGCTCTAATTCTGTGTGTGATTGCACTGCAACATCCGTCTCACAAGCTGGAGGTCCTGGGGTCAATCCTGGACCATGTAATAATGGTCATTCCTAAGAATTAGAAAAATGTAACTTGTTGCTTCCTCTTTGGCACTCAGCTGTAAGAGGATAGATCAAAGACACATTGAACCGGTGTACGTATAATGTGACCGGGTGAAGTATGGCATGATGCTCCAGCGAGGCAGCACTATCGAAAGATGACATCAGTCACCACGGTGATCGTGATAGGACTGAAAACTTGTTAAAAGTGACATTAAATCCTTTGTCATTTGCGCTGAAAACTTACCTCACTTCCACTCTTTGCATTTCTTGTTCATTAGAAATATCACAGTAAGAATTTAAATGACACAGTTATCTCCCCTGCTAGTCACCTGATAGCATAGCTACCCACAATTCCACTTCCTTCTTGTTCTACTGCTTCGTAGGGCTGGAAGTAAACATTGTCAACTCCGTGAAAAAGTGCCTTTTCTAGCGAAACTACTCACAGTTGGATTACCTCAGACGTCTGATTTCCTGCAAGAAGTCCTTTGGGAAGTATTCTAATAAGTTATCAGCGTAAAAATGGCTCAAAATATGTCTCAATTGTCATGCATGTCTTGTGGAGGTGACAAGCCTAGTTATGACCTTCACTCAACGTGTCCGCCATGCCGCCAGGGAAGAATCTGTACATGGGACACGGCCTGTGAAGAGTGTATTGTGTGGGCGCCCGGCATATTCCAGGTGTATCTAGCCGGTTCTCTGGCAGCTAACGAGGGAAATAATGTTGTTATGCCTATCAATCTCGCCAACGAGACATATGTAGCACAGTCTCCTCGTACTAGCATAGGCGAGGAGTCTAGGGGGCTTGTTAGTTCTGTAGCTGGGTCTACGTTAGTCAGCCTATTGGACGTAAATAAAGATAAACAAACGCCCCCCCCCCCCTCACGATGCTTCCATTTCAGGCCAGGCGAAGGGTCAATCAGGTAAGGGATCGACCCGGTTGGTACAGGTGGAAGGAGTAATCGAAGATATGGAATCTGGTACTATGACGACTGTGGAAGTGGAGATTCCAATTGAGCGGACACCTGGATGTGACGATGAAGGGAAATCGGTGACGGACCCAGGCTTAGCGTGGGAAAGCCAGGGGACTTATGACTACGAAAACTTAGGCAGCACTAGTGAGGGGCCTAATGTTAAGTTTTCATTTGGGTCCGGGGTTGGGAAAATACCTTCCTCGACGCTGTCGAGGCCTGGACTTCCCGGTCGCTCAGTTACGCCTTTAACTGCTGCTTCCGGTTTGTCTGAATTTTCTCAACCTGCTTCCGGTTACTCTGGGGGCCTTCCTCGTTCCCTTGCCGAGACGTTTGTGTCTACGAGCCTTCTGGGCCACCAGAGATTAAGGTTCCCGCAACAACGGCAGTATGGTATGTATTCAGGTACCTATGATATGTCAAATTTTTTGCCTGTGTCTGAGTTGCGTTATCAAGAACCCTCAATCAGATCAGGTCAAATTATGCGGTATCCGGTTGCTGGTCTACCTTCGCCCTTGCGTGGCTTAGGTCAGATGTCTGCTTCCGGTGGTGTTCGTGGTACGGGACCGGGATTATTACGTATGATGCGTCCTCCTATACGTGCTTCCGGTTTACGACCTCGTATGCCAGTTCACCGACCTTTACAGTGGCCGTGCTCACGTCCAGCTGGAAGGTCCTTGAGTGTGAACACACCTCGTCAGGCCGTGCTTCCGGTCCACTCTCAAGTGACTGATCCCACATTGGCTGCCATACTGCGCGGTATGGAACAGCAACGTGAGGAAATGAAGGAATTGAGAGAGATGATGACCAGTCAATTCCGAAGTAGTACGCCACTGCTTCCGGTTTTGACTGAACAGTCTAGGAAACCGGAAGCTAATTTGTCGAGGACTATCCCTTCCAATACCCCCTCCTGGCAGGAAGCCCCGGAAGCTATGGAAGTGGATAGGGACCAGTACGGTAGATCTGAATTGAATGAACCTACCAATACTGATCCGGATGCTAGAAAATATTATGAGCTTATTTCCGGCATCTATGACTTAATTCCTGATATGCAGCTTCCGGTCCCACATGCGGGGGATATTGAAACTGAATCAGGAGAGTCAAACCGGGTTACGAGGTCGGCTACCACGCTTCCGGCCTCAACTGCTATTCATTCTATTTGTCATTTGTTCCATAGAACTTTAGCAGAACCCGCTACGCAGGAGGAACGTGCTATAAGGTCGAGACCAAAAGCTCGCTTCCGCCCTGCAGGATCTTCTGGTCCGTTCCCAGTACAGAAGCCAAACATACGAAGTTACGGCGTACATAACTCACCGTTTAGCTTCCGGTCTGCAGAGGTGAACGGCGACTTTCAGTATTTATGCCCTAGCAATACTAAAGTGCCTAGTAATCCGGATGTTCCTTGCACGAACAAACAGGCCGCAGTACTTGAGGAAACTGCTCGACAAGGAGTGGCGATTACGAATCACCTTGACTGGTTTCTTAAAGCCATAAAGGATGGTTTATTTTCGCTGTCGGGCGCGGACAGTCAAGAACAGTTACAGGAGGGTATAAACCTCGTTCTTGACTACCAGAAGATTGCTTCCGGTGCTGTAGAAGATTTATTGGTACACAATGCCT
>JAVTVY010011315.1:0-54841 GCA_036873755.1 Hanleya hanleyi
CAAACTGTTTTTGCCAACCGTATACTTGTTGCACACCATAAGCACATCAAAGACCATCTAAAAAATTGGTTATAGTTTCTCTAATCCATATCAAGACATGCCGCCGATATATCACAATAATGTGTGAATTGAGAAGCAACTGGAAGTCACGTTTTCAATAAAGAAGCAGCAAAAAAGTTTGTTTTCAAATTAAAGATATTCTTGAATACAGGCCTAAAATAACTAGAGCATAGTCTGAGGGATGCACACATTTGATCAAAATGATCAGTAAGGCTGCTTACAAGATACCCCCCGTAAGGGCATAGATACATGGGGGTGGTTAACGTTTCACGAGTAAGCTGAATGGGATTGTGGCAGTGGAAATCATCAGTAAGCATGCTTACAAGATACCCCCCCGGATGCACATTTGATAGGAATTGACGAGTATTTGTAGAGGAATATAAGTATACATGTTATGAGTGGCGGCACAGTATGTAACTAGTTGACAATGAGACCTCGCTCGGTTGGAGTGCGGTTAACGGATTGTCAATGCATGTGTCGTGACGATACTCAGATGAGTTTAATGGATTGTTCAGAAAATTGATGTTAATAATGATTGTTGAGAATGGGGTTATGCAGGCATATTGTGTTTTACCTAACTGTTGTTACCACTAGAACCGTGTAGACTTGAAATGGGCTGTTGCAACAGATAGACGAATTACTGTCATCTGGATAACCATATTGAAGAGGAAAAGGAAGTAAATGGGAAGTGAAATATTAAACTTACTACCTGTAGACGCATATATGCAACATCCTGAGCTAGGTCTCATGGTAATGGCAGCTACATACAAAATTTGAGAAGAATCTAATCAGCCGTTGTCAAGTTATGCTCCAGAAATGGAATGTTACGGACCAACTGAGAAAATTCTGCCCATAGGTGGCGCCACCTGTAGACGCACATGCGCCAAACGCAATCCCAAGCAAGGTCTCATGGTAAGGTAGCTACATACCAAATCTGAGAGGAATCCAATTAGCTGTTGTCAAGTTATGCTCCGGAAACGAAATGTTACGGACCGACAAGAAAAAGTTTTGACCCTAGGTGGCGCCACCTGTAGATGCATATGCGCCAAACGCAATCCCAAGCGAGGTCTCATGGTAAGGTAGCTGCATACCAAATTTGAGAGGAATCCAACCGGCGGTTGTCAAGTTATGCTCCGGAAACGAAATGTTACGAACTGACTTGAGAAACTTTTGACCCTAGGTGGCGCCACCTGTAGACGCACATGCGCCAAACGCAATCCCAAGCGAGGTCTCATGGTATGGCAGCTGCATACCAAATTTGAAAGGAATCCAAGTAGTGGTTGTCAAGTTATGCTCCGGAAACGAAATGTTACGGACTGACATGAGAAACTTTTGACCATAGGTGGCGCCACCTGTAGACGCACATGCGCCAAACGCAATCCCAAGCGAGGTCTCATGGTAAGGTAGCTACATACCAAATTTGAGAGGAATCCAAGTAGCGGTTGTCAAGTTATGCTCCGGAAACGAAATGTTACGGAATGACCCTAGGTGGCGCCACCTGTAGACGCACATGCGCCAAACGCAATCCCAAGCAAGGTCTCATGGTATGGTAGCTGCATACCAAATTTGAGAGGAATCCAACTGGCGGTTGTCAAGTTATGCTCCGGAAACGAAATGTTACGGACGGACGGACGGACAAGCTGAAACCAGTATACGCCCCCTACACTACGTGTCGGGGGGTATAATTAGATGCCACTGCCCCTGTCACATCAAAATCTGCTAAACCTCCAGAAACTTTACTGGCCTACTTGCTGAGGAATTAAAGTACCAGAGCCTGCAGTAACAAGTTTTGTGAATTAATTTAAAGCCTTGAGGTTCCATCCAGTGATAACCATTCTCAGATGGTGTTAATCTCAAATGGACCGCAACACAGGTCTTCCTGGAATCAGGGAACCTTCACAAGTCAAAATGCAACATACAATCAAGAGTTCCCAATGGGCATATCTCAGATGGTCTGAATCTCGAATGGACCGCTACACAGGGCTTCTTGGAATCCGGGAACCCTCAAGAGTGAAAATGCAACATACAACCTAGGGTTCTCAATGGGCATATCTCCAGATGGTCTAAATCTCGAATGAACTGCTATACAGAGCTTTTTGGAATCAGGGAACCCTCAAGAGTCACAATGTAACATACAACCAAGGGTTCCTGATGGGCATAGATAGCAGTGCACAAGGTGAGCATCAATAAACAATAAAAAAATAATTAAAAATCATAAAATCATCATAGCCATCTGAAAACCTAATCATTTCATCAGTTACCATACAGGAAGCTCTCACCAAAGTTTGGTCAGGCCCGACTTAATAGATCTGCAGATATTCAGCGGACAAGAACACATGTTGACGGACGGACGACCGGACGGACGTACGTACATGGCAACGACAAGACCCCGCAGCCCTATGGGCTGAGGGGTAAAAAGGTGATTCAGTGATGAGAGGTCAAGAGGGAAAGATCTGTACTTTTATGATTCAACTTAGTTCATACTTCTTCCATAGCTATTTCATCACAATACAAGATGGAGCCATTACCATTAGGCCACACAAAGTTAATTAATTGGTTCTCAGGCCATGACTTTCCAAAAAGTGGTGAGGGAGGCAGGTTTTTTTGGGGGTTTTTTCCCTCAAAATTCTTCTATATGTGTACATGTAGCAGTGCTTTTCGAAGATGTCATTTATCTCTAAAATAAATGAAAGATATCTGTATTTTCACAGGTTGCTATGTCATGCATGTTGATGAGTAACTCAATGAGGAAATGGTCTGAATCTTTCTGAGATTCTTCTGAAGGTCACATCTGATGCTGTTGTTTCTTCATTGACAACTGACAAGAAAGACCGGACTACTGATTTCAGAAAATCTGAAACTTTCAATTTTTATTCAAACTGAATGAACAATTTTTCACCCAAACTCTGATTGAAGCATGTTTCTCATGTTTTCCATAGCCCAAACTACCCCTATATGAAACTATTCCGTCAGTCATTCTAAAATTGAAACCACCTACTTGCCCGAGTCCGATTTCCTATGATCTAGATGTAGATCGGGCAGTACACGCTTAAAACTAAAGTGTTGAAACTTACTCGTAAAGTGTTGAAATAACCCTTTAAGTGTGTCCACAAGGACAACACTTAAAGAGCAGTCCCTGTGGACACACTTAAAGGGTTATTTTAACACTTTAGGAGTAAGTTTCAACACTTTAGTTTTAAGCGTGTATGTCTAAAGTATCTGCCATATGTTTTGACCACAGGCCCTATATTTGCCGATGTGAAAATCCTCTGAAATGTTCCAGTATTTGATGAATTAACAGACACCACGCGCTCGAATGCAGGGCTTCGTTCGTGTTTAGAATTAAGTACGCGAGCTAATATAATTTAGCCCATGTCAAAATATTTAGGAGAGGGTTCTTGAAAGGCAGGCGAGTGGTTGCAATATAATACAATATAAAATATGACAGTTTACGTGAGCTAAAAATCACTCTCGTGACATGAATTTACGCGAGTGTTTACGTGCAGGTGAGCTATCATTCACCCTAAACACGAAGCCCTGCGAATGTTTCAGATTTCAACTCCTCCGACACGTTCACACAGTCAAAATCTCGGCTAGGCTTTGGTGTAAGACCTCCCATTGAAAAGGTAATATCCCGGACAAAAGACTGACAATACAACTTGCAGCAGATCCTTTGTCACTTATATTTCGTGAGTCTTACACCAAATCGTTGCCAAAATCTCCTTCGCCAACAAACGCCAAATTCACAAATTCTTTGACAGTTGTCGAATCTTCTACCGGGCATATTGTCCACGGACATATAGCAGCCCCCTTTCGGACGATTGTCAGCGAAACTAATGCAGACATGACTAGATATAATCGACGTAGAGATATCCAATCGTGGAGACAAAATCGAGAACTCTCGGTTTCCATCTTTCATGCCAACATTCAACATCCGGTAGATACACGAGGTGCGCAGAAGGTTACCGCGCATAGTAGGAAGTTGAAATTATCTCCCTTTACTAGCCCATGTGCCAAACAAGTCCGTCGCATTTTTCATTTTTCCGATCTCGATCAAATTGATTTCCTTGTCGCAAGCTTTGTTCCACGGACTAAGAATTATGTTCACACATATTTCAATGATAATAGGACAGGATAAAACGTTTCTAGCAGCCGATTTTTCAGTGAGGCGGGTGGTGCTCGAGAACCATATATTTTTTTTTACTCCGAATGGGATAAAAAAATTTGATGCGGCGGGTTTTGGAGGGACGCGGCGGGGCCTGAGAACCAAGTAATTGACTTTGTGTGGCCTTACAGAATTACATGTATCATACTTATTTTGTTCCAGAAATTCATGTACAGTCACACAACTCTGGAGTCACACCGAAAAAAATTGTCAATACTTTCTAAATGGTCAGTATTCTGGACAAAGAAAGGTCAATTTAGATATATATGTGACTATGTACATATAATATATGAGGCAAATATTCAGACATGTCTGTGTAGATATTTTCTCACACAATAGTTGCAATGGGCCTATCCAACCATCCAAAACACACAACACATCACTCATCAGATTATTCACCTTTCAAAAAGCAGGGTCATGCTTAATCAATATGATGACACATGGTGCACAGTGACAGCTCATATCACTCTGAACCGGCATAGGTTCAAGCCCAGCTGGGAAATGAGAGAAAGTTTGCCAGTTACTTACCGACGGGTACTCCTGATTCCTCCACCAACCAAACCGGCTGTCACCATATGAGTGAAACAACCTTGAGTGTGACATTAAGCCAAATCCTCCCCTATCACACTTTTGCCTATCTGTGTAAAACAGATCGGTCAATACTTGGTGTAAGAACGCATTGATGAGGCTTTTGTTGAGGCTTTTGTGCGTCTAGACGCATTGTTGAGCTCAGACAGGCTATTGCAGGCTTTGTCTTGTGCGTTCTTACACCAAGTATAAACCGTCTGGTCTCAGTATAAGCATGCCATTGTCTCCCCCCATGTCTGGATGATTTTCGAGATGATGTGATTTGTATCAGTAGTCCAAATTGCTCACCTCTGTCTCGACCTTGTCCTTGGCAGACCGTTCCTTATCCAGCGAGGAGGTTAGCATGGACGTCTCAGTTCTCATGGAGCTCAGCTGGACATTATACTGCATGGTGGCATGAGCCAGGGCCTCCTCATTCAACTTCTGTGTACAGGCAAAACGAAAGTGAAAGTGAGATTAGAATTCAGTAAAAACAAGGCTATCTTTGATGTAAAATTGGCCATATGTCACTTTTTTCTCTCAACCGTTTCCCTCATAATAAATTACCTTTTAATAATGAAAAAATTGTCTTTATTTTGTTTTCTTCTTTGTCGGTTTTGAATAACACACTTTATATAATTGATGCCACAGTTGAATTCTTGGAATTTTAGACACACAAGAATCATTAAGACATTTCATGTGAACAGCTATGCATGCGCATAATTTTTCAAATGCATGAAGATGATTTTCCCTTAAGGAATGTTGCAAAACTGTTCTTAGATTTAGATGGACAGATTTTAGAGTTATCTGTTGAATATGCCTGAGCTTGTGAAGGAATTGTATGATTGAGATGGTGCAGGTTGAAAAAACACCATCTTCATTATATCCAGCCAATTTCTACGTTCCCACTTCGAACCTGCCTTGATTTATCTGACCCCTTCAGCGTTCAAATAACTTATAAATAGACACGAGACGTCGCTGAGCTCGAAAACATTTGAAATTCGAAATGGGTCGCACAAGAGCGTTATTGATTGGCTGACCTAATTAGTGGGCACCATATTAGGAGGAAGGCCGCCGCTAACAGAGGATGATGTCACTCTATGTGACTTCACTCGCAATCGATGTGTACGTTCTGATTGGTTCTTCTGTCGTTAGCTGGTGAAATTTACACCTCGGATTTTGACCACTGAAGGGGTCAGATAAATCAAGGCAGGTTCGAAGTGGGAACGTAGAAATTGGCTGGATAAAATGAAGATGAAAAAACACAGGCACCATCAACATGTGAATTGTCAGGTTGTCTGATTAAGAGAAAATCTTACGAGATCATTCTTGAGGTCTTCTATCTTTGTATGGAGTTCTTCATTTTCATTGGCGATCAGGGCATGATCATCCTTAACTCGGACCCTCTGGCGTTCTTGCTCCATCTGCAGAGAGAAATAAATATGACGGGTGAAGTTATCTCCCTTGATGTCACATTCAAACTTCACAGCATGGAGATTTAAAGTGGAACTCCGATCATAAAATAACTACATAGTTGTAGTCCTTAATACATCAATGGTATGCTGGCAGCAGAAATAGTTAAAGCTTTGTCTCAATGATTTGATAAATGTTTTATTTCATTCAGAGCTGTCATGTGACTATATAACACCCTAGTATAAACAGTATCATAGGAGGAAAATTCTCAAACTCTTCAAGCAGACAATGGTACACAGAAAAATTAAACATTTATAAACAATGTTTCTATTTGTTACTAAATCAAACCTGCTTTAATTTCAATGCCTTTAATCTCCATTAAAGTGCACAATCAAACGTAGAAAACGGAAGTAAACTAAAAATTAACTCCCCTAGGAGAGAGTTATCCGCCCCTAGGAGAGCTCTCACTCTTCCCAACGTGGTTACTATATAAGCCAGAGCCAGCCCATTCTCGCCCTCTTTCTCATTGTAACAAACCGAGACCAGTAGTGAACCAGGCCGCGGTACGAGGGGACGGACGGGAGGGCCCATTAAATTAAAGCAGGTTTGATTTAGTAACAAATAGAAACATTGTTTATAAATGTTTAATATTTGCTTCCTAAATCGTAAACCTGCTTTAATTTCAATGCCTCAGTACCAACATATGGAGGATGGAACCTCGGCCATGTAGTAGATTCAAAAGCAGGCTAAGTAACCGCTGGGAAGACACAGACATGGGTATAAGCATGAGACATCAATAATCAACAATTGAAACCCTGGTCAAAGACGTAAAAGGTTAAAATGTGGATAAGATACAGTTGTACTTATCTTGCATGTCTACATCCATGTAGCTGTGCTCGTGGCGTGGTAGCAACTCTACCAAGATGTCAGAATCCTTTGCCACTAAGGCTGTAGGTCTTCTTGGTAGGCATTTGTATGAAACTCTTGGGGCTTCGCCACGGTGGGAACATACATGCAGGTACTTGGCTGTACCTATAAGCTTCGGGTGAAGCATAACTGTCCGGGCTTAAAGGGAGCCAAGCCACACCATGGAGGTTCTACCGAGATCTGCGTTAACTCGGACCGCTGGAAACCATTACACCATAGAACCCTTCTCAGTCCACAATCGTCTTACGTCCAACTTGTCTTGTGAGTTGGGCGTAGGTGACGCAGCTGAGATCATCCAGAAGGAAATCAGATTCAACCTGAAAGACACAAGCAAAACCGCAGTTAGGGTAAGGAATACACTCACCATAGTGTCAGGCATCTAGAATGATGATACATCTTAGGTTGATGATGAAAGGTCCAAGGCCGTCCATCTGACTTTATAACTTCCTTCATATATGATCATGATAATGTGGACTAATGATATAATTGAGAACGAGATGAGATGATACAGCAAGTTGCAGATTTGCTGCGATGATCCAAAATGCCGCCCCCCCCCTTTTTGCAAAATTTACTTGACCACGTGTTGGGCGGCTATGAGCGGCCCAAGCGTGGTCATGCTATCTGACTGGACTGACATATCTCTCAGATAGAAATTGGTGAACGTGGAGTTCGCCGTCCAGGCACAAGACTGGACAATGTCAAGGAGGGACAGGTTCTTCCATAACGGCCATGACGTGGCAATGGCGCGAATCTCATGAGAAGAGGCAGTCGACAACAGAGGGGGAGCGTCTATGGCCAATTGATAAGACCATTTAATGGTTTTCTTCAACCACGCGGCGATGGTATTTTTCGTAATGTCATGCAAAGCCGACGGACGAAGAGACAGAAATAACAGGCGCCGAGAGCCGCGAACGGAATCGGTACGAGTAAGATAGTGGCGAATGGCTCGAACAGGGCATAACAAAAGGTCGTCCTCGAGACCATGCACGAAGTCTGACAACGCAGGAATGGAGTACGAACGATGAGCGCACGGACCTGAACGAACAGACTCATTTTTGGCGATAAACTCCGGAATGGGCCGAAAAGAAATGCGCGACCAATCCGCCGTCCAGGTCATAGAAGATCTTTCAAGGGCATGAAGTTCAGACACTCTAGACGCTAAAGCAAACGCCGCCAAAAAGGCAGTCTTATAAGACACAGCTTTAATAGAAGCGGATTCTAAGGGTTCAAAGGGCGGACGAATCAGAGCACACAGAACCACACCGATATCCCATTTCGGTAACAGTTGGCGAGTACGGCGAGACTGTAACGCGAAGGCGCGAATGAGCGCAGAGATATTATCGTTTAGACTAATGTCTGTACCGGAGGTAAGACGTAATACCCTAGCCAGAGCAGATCGATACCACTCAATGGTGCTGATTTGAAACTTCTTATCACGATGAAGATGAAGGAGGAAGTCAGCTACTAGGGAAACAGAGGCAGAGTCGGGATCGGCATCATGTTCTCGGCACCAGGAGACGAAATAGGCCCATTTCGCCTGATAGAGCTGCGATGTGGAAGATCGATTGGCTGAGACCATCGTTCGCGCAACCTCTGCTGAAAACCCTTGGACTGCGAGTGCACTCTGGATAGTCTGCAAACGTGTAGGTTGAGCCACCGCGGGTTGTGATGAAGAATCCCGTGCGGTTGTCGTAACAGACTGGGCCAAACTGGTAGACAACGAGGCGGAGCAGTGAGAAGCGGCCAAGCGATGAGTTTGGGAAAGGAATGAAAACTGAACAGGAAGCCTTTCTCCAAAACTCTTAAAATCCAGGCGTCGTCCGTGATGAGTCGCCAATTTTCGACGAAGTAGAGAAGGCGGCCGCCCACGACATGATGACTGAATGACCGGAAAGCAGGTGGATGAAAAACTTCGGCTTGATCGGACACGGAAATCTGATAGTCATTTGTTGGAATGACCACCCCGCTTGGAAGGTTTCCCACGAAAGGAACGGCGACCCCGGCCTCGTGGAGGTTTGTCGATGCCACGAAAATTTCCCCGAGCGCCCCCATCTTGTTGAGTGGTAGACGACATACGACCAAAACGTTTCTGACGACGATCCGTAGAGCCGCCACGAGCAACAGAAGCAATCAAGCGAGCAGTCCGTTCTTCACGAATCACGGGTAAAACGGACTCAATAGCATTGTTGAAAATGGACTTGGATGATAATGGCTGATGAAGCAAATGATCCTTAACCACATATGGAACGTCCGGTTTGACAACCTTAAGTAAGGCGTTGCGTTGCGCTTGGAGAAGCGAAACATACGAATAAGAACTAGCCTCAATGATTTGACGGTTAGCCTGCACAAGGGTGTCAATGAAACCCCGCAAATAGGTAACGCGACCCGGAGACAAATAAGCCGACCCATCGTCTCGGCGTAATTCAGGATCCAAGGCAATCCGGGTAGTAGCCAACAAAAACCAATCCGCGACCGAAGAAGCCTGTTGCGTTGCAAGTAACATCTCTTGAATATTCTCCACGAGAGAGGAATGTATCTCAAGCGGGGTTGACTTAGATGACTTAGAAATCTGAGATAAATCACGATCACGTTTGGGCGGTTTGTCGGGCAATACGTTATCATGAAGGTCATGGTTAACTCGAAAACGAGGCTTCTTGAATTTATTGTCATCCTCTAGTTGACGATCAAACTTCTCTAAAATACCCACCCAAGCTGGAGACGGCGCGCAAGTAAGCGGCGTTACAGGAGCCGAAGACGCGAATGCAGAATCCGCCGCAGTCCGACATTTAATCTTAGATGGAACATCCTTGGAGGCGGTGGGCATATCCGGAACCAACGCTAAAAGCGCCTGCATTCTAAGCGAATAATGCAACTTCGAAGAATCAGCCGAACTTTCCAGAGAGGACGAAGAATCATCCGACGAACTCGATGAGACCGGTGAAGGTGAACGAGTACTACGACGTCGATGAGAAGATGATAACCCGTGATCCACCGAATGATCAAGAAATGGCGTCCGCGAATGAGGAACATGGTAATCTTGATAAGAAGGAGCCGAAACCCGAGGCAAACGGTGTGTAGGATCAGGAGAATGATCAGTCAAAATACGAGAACGGCGTACCGGAGAACGAGAAAGCCGTAAACTAGTATCAAAATGAACCGGTGGACGAGAACTACGAACCGGAGAACGAGAACGTCGAACCGGCGAAATAGAACCACGTACAGGTGACAACAAACGATAAGGTGGTGAAACCGAGCGTCGTGAAGAAAACAAATTCCGAACCGGTGAACGAGAATGTGAACGGTATTGTGTACGTGTGCGTCGTGTAGCAGTATGTGAACGACGATGTGAAGAATCAACAACCGCGGAAACCGGAGCTCGTAAGTTTGCAACTTGAACACTCAACGGTAGGTCCGAACGAGCCTCCATAGAATGAGAAACGGAATTAGAAAAACTATGTATAGACTTAACCCGTAATGGAGAAACTGACACACGACGACGTTTATTTGCTTTCTTCTTTCTAGAAGAAACATGTGGTAAACCGATAGGCAAAGGCGAAATAACATGAGGCAAAGAATTCTTTTGTCTGACAGAGACAATGGAATGCCCAGGCAAGACCGACCTGGTCTTTGTTAAGCCAGACAAAGGAACGGGTTTAGGATCGACCCTAGACAATGAAGCTCCGGTACGGGTCAAGCTGTCTAACAACCTAGAATTATCTTCGTGTAGGATAGTACCGCTTGGCGGAATATATACCGACGCGGGCGAAACTGGATCTTGATCAACTCGGTCAAGATCCTCATTACATTTCATATCATTGACCAAAGAAATTTCTAAAACCCGTCTGTCGACCTCCGAAATAGACGGGTCATCACAAGCATGTAAAAGATAAGCACGACGAGCTTGGGCATAATTCCTCCAAGTCGTCGCGTCCCATAACACACATTCCGCGCACGTGGTCGCTCGATAACACAATTCTTTACAAGAAAAACAAGCCGTGTGGGCGTCCAATGGGGACAAAATAGTACGACAAGGAATAGTAGTCGGAACCTCAGACATAATAATACAATAAGGAAGTTCCGAATAACAAACAAAAGTCACACTTGATAAAGGATATACCAGCGAAACAACAACAACCAACGTTGAAAATTGAATCTAAACACTTCCCTAGATGTGCACTGCTCGAGAGCAAACAGGAGAAAGAGGACGAGAATGGGCTGGCTCTGGCTTATATAGTAACCACGTTGGGAAGAGTGAGAGCTCTCCTAGGGGCGGATAACTCTCTCCTAGGGGAGTTAATTTTTAGTTTACTTCCGTTTTCTACGTTTGATTGTGCACTTTACTGGAGATTAAAGGCATTAAAATTAAAGCAGGTTTACGATTTAGGAAGCAAATTTATATATTTTAAACACTTGTCTAAACGCATTTTGAAGGTTCAATATGAAAATATTTTCATAGATCCAAACATGTTGGCATTTTCACGCTGAACGCATTCAGATTTCTTTAAAAGCTAAACAGGTTGATTCTGTTATGTTTAACAGTGTATTCAGAACATAAACATGAAGAAGGCCAAAAAAGGGTTTAAAACAAACATTGGACATGTGTTATTGTAAAGGTCTTTATATCCTAAACCTATATTTTGCAGTGTAATAGCCATACCCTGAGAGCATAGACCTCAGCCTTAAGTTTCTCTACTGTGTCCTGGGCTTGTTTGCGGCTCTCGTCTGTGACCTCCAGCTTGTTCAGGGCATCCGACTGAAATGCACAGTATCCAATCAGAAAATTAAAGGCAAACTCAAGTTCATATTCAAATTTTGACCCTTTCCACATTGAATATTTTTAATTAACACATAAACAAGATAAATGCCCTTTCTCCTGCTCCCTCTCCCAGTAACTCCACAATCCATCTTACAGTGAAACCTGTGGATACTGACACCTGGATAAACCGACCAACCTTTAACTACCAGCATTACCCATGGTCCCATTATCCATAGTCCAAATACTTAATTTCACTGTAGTGCTTTACTTTCACAGAGTGAACACTGGCTTCTGTAAAACCTGGTCACCCCAGGAAGAGAAATTCTGGATGAATTCATTACTGATATAATTTGGTTGGTCTTCGTCCAGTCGATTAAATTATTGTGTTTCTTGCAACTGAAAACCTCCAGCTGTTCTCTCGGGGTTACGTTGTTACTGTTTGCAATTTTGTGACGCTTACATGAAGGACAAACAATAAATATGTTAGAATCTTGGTAGATTTCAATGGAATTGACAAAACAAAGATATTTTCAAGCATATCATCAAAACATGTAATTGGTAATAGTCCAATGCCATTATATATACAGGACAACTAGATCACTGATAGTATTATTATCCCATATGCAGACATGAACTGAAAACCCCTAGCTCTGCCAATTTAAGACCCACATTCCATTGTGACAGGACATAATCATTAGTTGATTAAGATTTAACATCATTTCAACAATTTTTTAGTCATTTCATGACCATAATCCTTAGCTAATCAAACTGGTCACTATATGAGCGTGCGGTTATCGTAAACAATTGGGGCAGAATGAGAAAGGTGCAGTTGGGAATCCACATGTAGGTTTTGGCAAGACTGAAAGCTGTGGTCCAGAGGAGAAACGATAATTTCTATCCATGCTTGACGTTCCCATATACGATACATGTTGCTACAGCCAAGCCCTGGCAGAACGAATTACCGGTCTTTCTGCATACAAATAAGGTACATCGTTTCCATTCAAAGGCTCTTTTTGCTATTGGTATAGTTGATGTATATAGAATTTGTCCCACACAACCTCCTCAATTTGCCCACTAGTTCCTTGCAGATTTTCACCAATATTATATTGTGGATGTCTATTAGCTTTGGTCCTCAGTTGCTTTTCGACCGAGATAGCTGTGATATGTCACAATTGGCGATAATGAGCCACAATGGAAATGCAGGTCATAAATCAACAGATGCATATTTAAGAGTATGATAATATATGCATGAAAATGTAATCTTGTTCTCCACTACACCAGCTATCTATTTTATATCCAGCTATGGATGAAGAGGTCCTACGATCTACATTGTCAAGCTTATATGGACTCCCTTGAAATTTGGATGGGAATGGGTGGAAATTAGTTGTGAACGGTGTGGAATTATCATCTTTTACGAACTGGGATATGGTCCAAAAATGATAACGAATCAAGTCAATATATGAAGAAATTTGCAATTACATAACAAAACAACTACGACTCAGAATCGTTTTGAATATTTTAAAATGTTCTATCGAAAAGAAATAGAACTGGTTTAAGCATACACTACAACAGCAATAAAACCGAAGAGACTAACTACATGAATATCTACACTGGACTGTTAAACCACAGCACCACAGAATTAGTAAAATGTTAAATAGTAGCACATGCTTACCCCTTCATCTTCCTGAAAATTGTACAATTATAGGGTAATTCTTAGGATTGTTGAAGTTTAGAGAAATTACACTATCATGGTACATTGACTGAACCTATCCCCAGCATACATGCATCATCCAATTTAACATGCAGGAAAGTTCAGAAAACTAGCTTCGTTCTTTAAATGTAGTTAAGAATAAGAGGAATTATTTGGCTCTGTGCAGAAAATCAGCTATGGGAGAAAGTAGAGAGGTGGGTAATATGGAGATATAAAATCATAGTTGTTTTGGCGCATATATTTGCAATCTTTGTAAATAATTTTCCCAAAAATATGCAAAATGAGCTCATTTCTACTGTGCAGAGAGAGGGATAGTACACATACATGCTTTGTCAGGTTAGGGCAATCCCGCTCTCTAAAATGGAGGTAAAAAAGGTCGTTTTTGCTCAATAAATCAGTTCACATAACGAATTCAGCAAAATCCTCTTGAGGCGCAAACAGACATATATATCCGCATCAACTGGTAGTAAAAAAATAATTTGTCATCTTTCTAATTTGCATAATAATAGGTCAAACATCGATCTCACTGTTTAAACAACATTGACTGGTTCGTAAAACGGCAAATTAATTTTAGGACATATGGAACAAAAGGTAAACTAATGCGCCCGAAGTTTTGAAGCATTAATTAAGAAGGAATCAAAAGTTATTGAGCAAAAAACGACCTTTTTTACCTCTATTTTAGAGAACGGGGTCGCCCTAACATGTTTATGTGGAGACCTCCCAAGACGGATGATGTGTCTGAAATGGCAAACATGTACTAACCTTTAGTGTGGAGGTCCTGGTTGTTTCCTGCTGTAGTTGTTGGTGAAGTCGTTGCTGTTCCTCGTTCAATTGCTCCTGTAAATGTCGCGCACTTTTCTCATGCGAAAACTGGCGTTCTAGCTCTTCCTTCTCATCTTCCAACTATGTAGACATCATAAACTTGTTTATTACAGAGAACAAGAAATCTGATTTCTTAACTCGGTTAACTGTAGATCGTTTTAAATCTATGAACTTAGAAAATAGGACTTGAAACAAAAATTTCAATACCCAATAATTTGCACCCCTCAGATCTGCTCTCCACAAATAATACTAGAGAAAATAATGGATTTCGCCACATTAATTTAGGCCATTCAAATATGATACTTTGTTTCTCAAACACAAGGCTGGATCAATCTTGATGAGGCATGAGGCTTTTTTTTTCATTTTATTTCTGATTACTGATCGCGAACCAAGGGAGATAATTCGGTTCATGTAAGTTAAAAAATCATATCATATAAGTTATCTCTCTTAGTTCGTTCTTGAGATCAAGATCAACCAAGGGAGATAATTCTACCAGTATTTCTGTTTTGGCGAGTATTTTGTTGTGGCGCACCATGTTCACAGTCGGCACAGAAAATTACTGATATAAAAAGAAAACATGCGGGCCTGATTGCGATCATGCGGCGGGATTTGAGAAACAAAAGTATCATATTTGAATGGCCTTATCAGCATATTCGGTGAAAAGTTTGCAGCGTACTGTACAGCATTTTCCAAGTCGAAATCGACCCAATCTACAGGGTGTTCCAGAAGTCTTGGTCACATTTTGACATTGAATATATTGAAAACTATTGAGGATATACAAATGCATATGGCAACATCATTAGCATTACACAAAACTTAATGACTTTCATTTTCAAATGGTACCAGTTTCATCTTACTACCATTCATGGCTCAGCAGATACGAGGATTTGAAATGTGACCAAGACTTCTGGAACACCCTGTATTCTGCACCTGATCATATCTCCCAAAATTGTATTTATTGAAAGCAGCCAAATGCACTCTCCTGCCTGCCGTGATTCTTCAATGAATTGTCAAGAATTGTTCCAAGATTTGTCGTGAATCGTGAACTGGCACCAAACTGAACATGTGGTTTTGCAAAAATGTTGAAGCTAAGCAGTGAAATTAAATTTATGAGTACGCTCTCAAATGGTGCTCCAGACGCTCCTCTCTATTACACTGTGGAGCTGTACAAGAGCAGAGTAGACAGTTATCAAGATGAGACGGAACTTTTTGTATTTGTTTGCATTTGTAAGCTGTGGGGAACCTGACGAAAGGGTTAAAGTCACCTATCCATTCTTATGAACGTGATCACCCAGTTATTTTGGGGTGAGAAAATGGACTTCCTGTGATTAGAGCATTTATCATCCTCTAGCACCTGAACAATATTGAATCAATGTCAGAATTTAGCCTGGTTCTGGAACACAATGCAGATAGTCAAACCAAACTTCTTCACTCAGTTGTATGGTATTCTACTCGTCCCATGGTTTACCTGTTTGATGGTTGACTGGGCTGATCGTAACTCCATCTGGATATTTCTCATTGATAATTCTGCTCTCTGCTTTCCTTCAATTTCACTGTAGAAAGAAAGAATAGAAAGAAAACATCAGAAGTTAGACAGAAGTCCTCCAAAGTACATGTACAGGATAAAGATGTTACATTCAACTGTTCAAGTATTGCATATGACAAGTAAGAATTTCTATGAGCAGTATTTCCTGAAACAGGCATGCCAGGTTCAAAATATACATGTATCTCGTAAGAAAACAATCAACTTCACAGAAGCTCTGTGATTGGCCAAATTTCTTCCAATTTTCTTCACAGACCAATGAAAATCCTGAATTTATTTTTGAAAATTTGAATTGACCAATCAAGTACTTTCAAACTGGAAGACATCCCATGATGCACTGTTGGTTGATATTACATGACCATATTTGTCGTCCTAATGAATTTGCTGTTATAACAAACAAAAAATAGTTGTTTTCAGGTACATATTTTCTGTCAACTTTGTCGTTATAATGAACATTCTGTTTTAATAAATGTTGCTATTATGAGGATTCACTGTAGCAGTAAAATCCTGATGTTCTTGATTTTCAAATGTAGACATGAAAGAAAATGAAGACTTTACCATGAGAAATATATCCCAAAATATTCAAAAGAAATACCACGATGTACGATGAAGTTAAGAGTGGCCAACTGGCTGAAGGTACAAACCACAACACTGAAAAATCCGAATGAATCTGGCTAACACAGATTTATCTGTCATCCGAAGCATTGAAAATATTCCAAGCAAAATGTCGCTATGTGAAAAACAAGTCCTAAATTTACCTTGTGTACTGTTCTTCCTTTCTCTCAAGCTGTTCTTTGGTTTTCAACAACAGAACTTCAGCATTTTTCCTTTTCGCTGTTTCCTCATTAAAATTGTACCTAAAATATGAAGCCTTATCCACGTAAATATACGTCCTTGTGAATTATACATGATATTAAATGATTAAGATTGTATACATATATTTTGATACAGAGAATAAATGGATAAGAATCAGTGCTTTCAACTTCAGACCCTTCACCTTCAGCTCTACTATATTTTTTTATGTACATTATCCTGTACAAACTTTGAGACTCCCTCGCGCATGTTAAAGTTGAAACACAGCAAGGAAGCAGTCAGAGATTGCTCAATTGTATGCCCCCCCCCCCCTTCCGCTTTAATCTGACACTGCTCCGTCATTGTTCTGTTCTGTATTGGTCTGTGGAGGCCTAATTTGGCTAATTATAAAAATTCTGCTTCAATCACTTTTTTCGGCAAGCCTCGCATAATACATATTCCAAGTATCGACCAACAAGTAATAATACAATGTTTTGATGCAAGATGGTCGCCCGGGGCTTTCGCCAAATCCAACAAGAGCCCAAGGGGCTTTAATATACGCCCGTATATCTGGAATTACATTGGATCAAATTTCAAGGTTGTTTAATAGCCTTGATTCCAATTGATCTAGCAATCCAGAGAAAGGTCTACAATTTTTTGCTTATAAGAATGTAACATATATCACATCTTATATTGAATGATAAACTAAAATGAGCTTAACTCTTGGTAACTAGTTGACCTTGAAGCAAGAGCTGAGAGCTCACATATTCCACACTGAAATCGACAATAGTCAAACACAAGAAAATAGTAGTTTTCCTGCAAATGGATTCCTTTCAGACGAGAGAATTTTTCATGAAGGAAGAAGAGATGAAGTAAACCTTTGTTCTTGAGTTAATAAACAGGTGTGAAGTTCATAAAGGACTCCTCTCCCCGTTAAATTAGTAAATGTATGGTTTTTATTTCACAACAGTTTAACTAAATGAAGCGTTTCAAACTCCACAGGACAATACCATATAAATGCAGGGGAAAGAACTTCGAATATTCCAACAATATTCCAACACATTTAGTCAGCTAAGCTCGATTCAGTTTTGGGGGACTGCGACCTAGACCTTTGACAAATTGATCTCATATGCATCGCTCAAGTTTGCCATGCGAGTAAGGTATACTCAAAGTTTGGTACCAATCCATACCTTGAAACTAGAGCTATCGCATGGACAACAAATGTTAATGGATGAATGGACAGAACGCAACATCGCATTACACGACAGGGCTCGCTTTAGAGCATGAGAGATGACCTGCAAAAAAAAACCCCTTCCAAAAAATTTGCAGGTCAAATCCAAGATGACCTGCAATTGCAAAATTTGACCTGCATTTTTTTTAATAAGATTTTCGAAATTCTTTGATGGACCACAGCTCAATAACGGACTTTACACTTAACCCTAGTCCTGTCGGCCACTTATACGCTGGTCGACGTGTGAGTGCCATGCTGTCAAGCAGAGTTGAACTGTTCAAAATGGGGCTCAAAAAACGGCGACTGTCTGGCCACGGGAATTGATAAATAAATTGAAATAATGAATAGTATTTGATGCACGATACATCATTTTAAAACCCTGAACATACATTCAGAACATATTTGTCATTTTACAGCTTTAGAAATATTTAGGAATCGTAATTCGGAAAAATTGTGTACCGTAAAACTCACGTTAGAATTCTATCACGTTCAGAGTACTACCGATGGACGGTCTGTTTTGCTTCATCTCCACTTAATAACTCGTCTAAATTCTTATAGATGTCACAGTATGTATTCCTGGTTACTCGTAGCATAACGATCATTGAATATTTATTGAATATTCCAAGTAAATCGGTAAAAATCCTTTCGTTTACGCGAAGTGTGGCTTCCCGCAGCGAAACCCAGCGCCATTCAGACTTCGTCGAGATCGGCCAGGGCGCATGCGTAACTCGTGAATATTTTATGGTAATGAGCAGTTGTCACAGTTTGACCAATCAGCAAGTCGCATTACGTCAGGTGATCATCATTTTCGCGGGTTTATTGAGGTTGAATGGAAAGGATTCGAAACACATGACCATTTTACCCAATAAAATCGACGCATTTTTACCACCTGACACGAGAAAGGCTGTGAAGAGTGAAAGCGGAGTTGTTGCCCTTCAATTTGACATCTTTAACGTTGAGATTGCCTTCCGGGTTTTCGTTGGAGGAGCTTGTCAACAAGGTGCGTTTTTACGCGTTTCAACAAACTTTTCTGAATAAATGACGCTCTGTTTTACATTTGTAGGCGATCTTCACATAAATAAGTGTCTTTTTTTAATAATAAACACCGAACTCACGTGAAATAATTAATGAAATAATACGTTATAGTTGGAGTAAGCCGTGTCTGGTTTGAGCCAGTCGTTAAACCCCCACGATCGTACAGTTGATACTTTTGCCATCACACAATTTATTTCATTATTTGGCAGCCCGGCAAATTAATCTGTCTATAGTCGACATCGCCATTACAAATCTAGGGTAACTAGGCATGCGCACAAGGCAAGGTCACGAAAGGTCATTTGTACCAACGGCCGCATTCTGACCACGTTGAAAGTGGATCATATCTGGGGAAAAGTACTTTTTCTGTGGAACTAAATTGTGTTCAGGGTAAATAAATATCTGGAGCCGTTCTTTATCCCATCCGGCGATAGTCCATGAGATTTTTTGTGATTTTACGTACAGTTGCACAAAATATCAACTGTTTTCCAACACTCGGTCTATCTCTCCAACGCTAAAAACTTCGGATTTGGTACAAACAGGAAGTTCACGAAAAGCTGCGCAGACGCTGCGCAGTGGCAAAAAAATGAATGGCGATAAGAGTCTATTTGGCCAGTCTCTCGGCAACAAACGAACGGAAATAGGGTTCCTAGAACAGCGGCGCACGCATGCGTAAGGACAGTAAAGGGAGACAACAGTTCTCTATTTCCAAGTAATGCGCGAGCAGACTCCCCGAACATATTTACTTTTGCCATCGATCTGAACTCGACCACGACGATGTATTTTGTGTTGAAAAAGATGAAAAGTTTTCTACCTTTTGGACATGCCGTCGACGAAAATGATCTCCAGAATATCCACTGAACAGAAGATAATAACAATTTCTGCCACAGAAATTATGACCTGCAATTTTTTTTTTTTTTTTTGCAGGCGAATTTTCACATGGCCTGCAACACCTCAAATTTGGCCTGCAAATTGCAATTTGAAGGCCGCCAATTCGAGCCCTGCACGACCTCGTCTTCGAGAGGCATATGAAAATGTGACTTTTGATGATTTCTTGATTTTGGGGTCACAGTGACCTTGACCTTTGACCTTGACCTCAATTTTGGTACACAACACATCGTCTTCCCTCAATCTATCAATGCACACAAAAAATCATGATTTTTAATGATTTCCTGATTTTGGGGTCACAGTGACCCTGACCTTTGACCTTGGCCTAAATTTTGGTACATGACAAACCGTCTCCCCTCAATTTCTCAATGAACACAAAAAGTCATGATTTTTAACAATTTCACGATTTTGGGGTCACAGTGACCTTGACCTTTGACCTTGACCTACATTTTGGTATGTGACACATTGTGTCCCCTAATGTATCTACTGACACAAAAAATGTTATTTTTAATAATTTCCTAATTTTGGGGTCGGTGACCTTTGACCTTGAATTTTGGGGTCGGTGACCTTTGACCTTGACCTAATTTTTGGTATGCATCACTTCATTTCCGCCTATTGAATCCACTCACAAAAAATTAGAAATTTTAAACGATTTCCTGATTTTTCGATCACACTGACCTTTGACCTCTGACCTTGACCTACATTTAATATGCAACACATCGTTCCCCCCCTAGGGCATCCACTCACCAAAAATTAGAACTGTAGATAGAAAACTGTCAACGATCAATGATTTCCTGATTTTTGGCAACAGTGACCTTTGACCTCTGACCTCGACCTCAATTTTGGTACGCGACACATCGTCTCCACCTGGCGTATCCACTCACAAAAAATTGCAACTGTGGACAGAAATCGTTCACAGATATAGACCGGACACGAACACTTCAGTGATTTCCTGTTTTTTAGGCCAGTGACCTTTGACCTGTGACCTCGACCTTCATTTTGGTACGCGACACATCGTCTCCCCGTAGGGTATCCACTCACCAAAAATTGGAGCTGTGGATAGGAAACTGTCCCAGATATAGACCGGACACGAGAACCGGACAGACGGACGGAAACCGCCATCACATAATACGACCGCCTTTTGGGCGGGCGTATAAAAATGTGACCTGGTTATGAGACCTACATTCCTTGGGAGTATATTGTGGTGAAATTATGAAGCGATCGTGAATTTTGAATTTTGCACCCAATTCACTCTTTTTGGGGCAATTTCATACTTCAGGACCTATGTGATCTGCTTTGGAATGTAGAATAACAATTTTATAGCCATTTTCCCGGTCCAAATCGGTTATGGACCGAGATCCAGCCTGGACAAATAAATATATCCCATTCACTTAGGTTTGATCAACAAAGGGCCATAACTCTTGAAAATATAACCGAAAGCAGAGAAATTTCACGCTGCACAACTGTGGGGCATTGACCACATATCATGCAAATTCCATACTTGTCCATACAATATTAACCGAGATCCAGCCCGGACAAGTCCCAATTCACAAAGATTTGAAGAACAAACGGGCCATAACTCTTGAAAATATACGCAAAACGCGGAGAAACTTCAAGCTGCACAACTACAGGGTACTCACCACATATCCTGCAAATTCCATACCGTACTTGTCCATACAATATTAACCAAAGATCCAGCCCTGACAAGTCCCAATTCACAAAGACTTGATGAACAAAGGGCCATAACTCTTGAAAATATATGCGAAACGCGGAGAAACTTCACGCTGCACAACTACAGGGCACTGACCACATACCCTGCAAATTTCATAATTGTCCATACAATATTAACCAAGATCCAGCCCGGACAATTCCCAATTCACGGAGATTTCAGGAACAAAGGGCCATAACTCTTGAAAATATAAGCCAAACGGGGAGAAACTTTACGCTGCACAACTGTGGGGCACTGACCACATATCATGCAAATTTCATACTTGTCCATACAATATTAACCAAGATCCAGCCCGGACAAGTCCCATTCACATAGATTTCAGAAAAAGGGCCATAACTCTTGAAAATTATACCGGAACTCGGAAAAAACTCTACGCTGCACAACTGCGAGGCACTGGCCACATTCCATGCAAGTTTCAATCTTGTCCATCAATTATTAACCGAGATATCGCGCGGACAAGAAATTCGGACGGACAGACGGACGCTCTGACGGATGGATGGACAGACGGACGGACGGACGGACGGACAAAGCGATCGCTAATTAGAGGGGGGGCATAATGATGGAACATTCATGTAACTGTTACCAGGATCAGTATATACAGGCTTCATACACTTACAGCAGGAAAAATTTCAGAAGTTTTCCAGCACTTTCCAGGTCAATAATTTTACTTTTCCAGAAGTCTTTAGAATCATAACTCGCAATGAAGATGAGCATATTGACGGAGTTCAGGAACAAATTTGGGCACAGTAACCTTGTGGAATCAAATCGCTGGTTCTCCCAGAAGACAAAAGTGTAGTTCTTCCAGGAGGTTCCTGGGGTTTAACTTCCAGGACTTTCCAGGCTACGAATTAAAATCCAGGAGTTCTAAGAACTTTCCAGGAGGCATATGAAACCTGTATATAATTACGGTATTCCATGTCAACTTACGCCAGAGAACGGTTATCTGCCTCCAGGTCCAGCTTGACCTGTTCAAGGGCAGAACGCTGCTGATTTATCTCCTCCACTTTCCTGCAAAGATAAAGTCAGAATAAGTTACTGAAACAACTAAGGTGTCCACAATGGTTAGCCACAACAAAAGTTAGACCAAAAGTTGTTTCAGAACAATGCTTTAATTTTGCAATTTTTCAGATTAGATGTATTTCTTATAGATTCCCAGATGCATCCCAATGACTAAATTTCCAACTTTTTAACTGACCAGACAATATCTACATGTATACTACATTTAATGTATGTGATGATCAATTCAAACAAATTCATTCTATAGCCCACCATGAAAATCCTTGCTGTTTGATCTGATTGTCATACTGATAGTAAAAAGGTTTCACAGTTCTAGTATATGATGTCACAGGGTACGAATTATAAAATGTTCAGGGCAGCCATTTCAAGGCCACTTTGGCCTTGCTGGCATCTAATTACCTATAATTTGCAAAGGGGCACCAAGGCAAACAGGGAGGGCATACAAAGCCATTGGCTTGTGCATGGCCTTGGGTGTAATTCGCACCCTGGCGCGAAATACACCCAAGGCCATGCACAAGCCAATGGCTTTGTATGCCCTCCCTGTTTGCCTTGGTGCCCCTTTGCAAATTCTAGGTAATTAGATGCCAGCAAGGCCAAAGTGGCCTTGAAATGGCTGCCCTTAACATTTTCTAATTCGTACCCTGATGTCAGTTCCAACAGGTTTGACAGAATTATTCTATGGTCGCTTCTGATAAATTTCATAGCATAATACAGAGAAATCTGTGTAAACCAACCATGACTGGGGCCAGATTTCAGTGTCAGTTTTTGAATGTTTGACAGAGTTCTGGTTTATCAAGGTTCAAAATACCTTAAATTTGTGACCCAAGATAATGTCAGTATTCAGAGGAGGGTCAGTTTACACAGAGTCGGTTCACAGGTTTACACAGGTTTCACTGTATTTTGGCCCGTTCCGACAGGTTTCACAGTAACTATGGTGAGTTCTGCATGCATGTATGTATGTATGTATGACAAACCTTTGAAGGTCATCATTCTCCTTCAGCAGTATACGATGTTTGTTCTCCATCAGTGTACGCTGACTCTTCTCCCTCTCCAAGAGTCGCTTCTGTTCACGGAGATTCTCCTGAAGCTTCAGCGCTGTGCCAGAGTCTGTCAATGTCAACAACAATAAATCTGATCAGAGAGTCCTAAACAAAAAATGTTTCAAACAGATAGTACAACTGGGTGTTGTTTGATATTATTTTGAATGAATACATGTACTATGTACAGTGTATAATATTTTCATTGTGCCCGTGACATAAGTTTCAGAACACAACAATTTGTATAATGTATAATTGGGGTGATTCAATTATTAGAGGATTTAATGTATGCGACAATATTTTAACTCTATACTTGCTGGTGTGTTCTGGGTACATTGACATCAGTATTGTAATATACAGGAGTATATTGGTGTAATATGTCTATGCCAAGAAGTAGGAGTGCAGAAGTTTGAACATAGACAAATTCTATGTGAGTCACAGTCTTAATTCACAGTCTGTTATACTTTTGGACATATTTTGCTGTGATTAATAGTCAATCAGGTAATGAAAAATCTAATCTAATCATGTACATGTACCTATAATTGTAAGTGTTGAAATTACTGTTAAACAGGATTACTATTCAAATTCTTCATATGCATGTACATGTACACTTGTAAGGTCTCCGCCGGTGAAAACAGAGTGTACAGAGTGGCATGGTACCATAGCGGTTACTATGTCTTCACTGTAATGGTACAGCAGCCAACACATAGCCGCCAACGGTCCATTCTGGTACCACTATGTAGTCACTGCTATGGTACCATCTGTGCACAATGTTTTTACTGGCAGGTATAAGACAAAAATGTGTGAAATATTGACAGGAAAGATGTGTCCACTGAATGAAAAGAAATACAGCTTGGAATCATGTGGATTTATGTATGAATCCAGATTGTAACAATTGTGATACTGTAAAAGAGATGTGTAATATTGCCGCCTCACTGAAGGACAGAAACGGAAACTTTCAGACACCAGTACCCATGGTAACCACCAAAATAAATACGATTCCATGAATTTTTGGAGAGGTGTGCAAAAATAATGTGCAAGGTCTGTGAAAATGGAGAGACAGAATCTTCATGAAGTCATCAAGTGAATCATACTGATGTTAAAGCTGAAATGCAGAGGTTTTTAAATTCTCCTTTTCATATTATATATTGGTTGAATAATGATAGAAATATTTGGTTTAAAGGAGTACTTACCTTATTTTATATATGTTCCTATTACAAAGGTTGGACTCTTAAAGAAATATAACCAACTATTTTACTTTCGTTGGGGGCGATACCCTATTAGTTTTATTACAATTTGTGAAGTCATGTTTCCGCTTTGAGGTCGACGTGGGCGCCGCCATATTGTCTGTGGGATGACGTGACTGATGACGTCAGCATTCAGGACGTCACGGCTAACGCTTGATCCAGGGACGTTCCAACTACGGCATTTGAATTACTCTGGGTTCGAGTTTTAATTCGAGGAAAAAACTGGCGAGGCAAATCTTACGGGGGGAATTCGTAAAAGGAAATTGGTTTAGGTTATCTTCGCCAACTGAACAATTTCTTCCCAAAGTTTCTCAGCTGAGACCTGCCCGATTCAATTTGGACAAAATTTGAAACTGAGCGGTAAACTAAAAAAGCGTCCTCTGAAATTGTAAAGTGATTTCAGTTGAACGACGATGCTTCTAAGTTCATAAACATTTTCATGATTACACTTGAACTTCTAAAATCAACTATAACGTCAGTGAATTTACTGGGTTCCTTCTCCTGCGAATTATCGGCATGACCAGCACGATCAACCTTAAATCTCCATGACGTTGTGACGTTTTTAGATGAGTATAAACTGACTTCCGCTCATCTAAAAACGTCACGCAATGGTGCAATGGCGGCGCCCAGTGCACGCCGTTGCGAGCAACAAATAGTCAATATTTCCTTTATTTCGCATTCTATCAACCTAAGTTTTATATAATAAGGCTTGGAATACGATTGCTGATAAATATAGTCACACTCAAAAATAAGGTAAGTACTCCTTTAATTTGAAGAATTTTGTCTGCCAAAAGCTTATAAAAGTTGATACCATATAAAGCCCAACTGAAATCTTTCTTTGTGATATCACGTCAGACCAGCCACCTGAAGACTGAACATTACAAGTACTGACATCCAGTCAGGTGGTCTGAATGGTGGTCACAAACCAGCATCAAGCAAGGGCAGATAAGTGGAGCAGATTTCATCCTGAAATCACTTCTCTAAAACCAACAGGAGGCAAAATACTTCAAATAAAACCAAACGAAGTCCAGTGTGGAAAGGATGATAGTTCCATCATTATCTAACCCATGGAGAATATAAAAGTTAAATCGAAAACCCTTGCACTTCCCTTTACAGTGTGGAGGTGAACAATAATGACTGTGACATTAACGAAGCCTAACGTTTGGTGCTGTTCACAACCATATTTGCTCTGGCCACAGCTATACTGGAATAATTTCTCTCATATTTCTTGAGAAGCATTTTACGCTTCGTTACCGTACAACTGGAAGCTTGACAATTGTCTGAAATGTTAGTAAGATGAAACTCAGATCATTAGTAATAGAAACCAAATCCAAGGAATAGTACTGTGGTGTACACGGCCTAAACAGTTAATCTGTGATGTGGAATTTTTTAGGCATTCACTAGAATTTTTAATCACATTCACCATTGAAATTATACAAAAATCTTAGTTAGTTCAAAAGTTTAACCAGGTGCTTTGTTACATGTGGATCCATTGAAATCCTAAACTGATGGCACTTAGAGAAATTTGATGGCAGAGTAATTAATACAGCTTACAGTACCCTAGTCTGAGCTTCCTTTAACCCTTCAGCTATACAGTAGATAAACTGTGCTTTTGGAGAGAGAGAACTGACCACAGCCACACAATCTGTCAGAACTTATCCGTCATGTGGTTAAAGGGTTAGAGGAAGATCGGATTAATGGTACCCTAGTTACCTTTTTCTGAGAGAGGACACACTCAAATTTGGTACAGTTTATTACCATTATTTACTGATGAGATATTCTTGATAAATGCTTCTTTAAATAATACAATTAAGGGAAATATTCAAGTTGGAAGGCATTAACAGGGGGGAAGGCATTAACAGGGGGGAAGCAAGCACCACCAAGCTAAAATTATAACTTCTCAACACAGCTCAATGAGAATGCAAAAGCATTGTAGCGACACCTCACAGTGATCACCATGAGATAAATTCATCGCTGTCGTGAGTCAACGAGTTAGTACGTACCTCCAAAGGTCATACTGGAGAGGATATCACGGCTATAAGGTACAGCCTGTAACTCTCCACCCATATCTTCCGTGGAGGTGAAGGATAAACCATCGTCATCTTGAGTAACATTCAGGTTACCGTACATCTGCCCTGCCCCTAAACCTCCGCTGTAGTAGCCCCCTGTACCACCCAACTCATTTCTGAAAACAAAAGTACATGTAACATTATTAGTTTTTCATTGCTAAACAAACAAAGAATGGAAGCGAGTTGAGGAAGTTGGTCACTCACACATCCGGACCTCTGCAGATTGCCACACATTTACGTTTAAGTAACACATTTTGACTATTATGGTACCCTATATTTTCTAATTTTTCGAACAGCATACTTAGACTTCGAAGCAGAAAAAATGAATATGTTATTTATCTCAAGAACTGAACAGACAGTCAGTGAAATTTGTAAAATGTTAACAGAATTTCTCTCTACAGATGCCTGCAGGAAGTTAACTTTCGCCTTCTCAATAATTAAAAGAAATAGGGTAGTCCAAATAGCTTTCGCAATCTCCTAAATGTCCACATTATATCATTGCCGATCATTTTAAAATCCTGACACATCTGCACACCATTTATAGACAACATATTTCAATAGCATTCAGATTAATAGAATATCAGTTATACTTTCCCACTGTTGTTTTTCCTGACATCCGGTGAGCAATCTACTTTATTTAAATTCCCGACATCATCACAATCCCAAATATGTGCTTTTCATTCATTATGGCTGGAATCATACTTAAATTTGGAGATTGAAATGCAATATGGGGGATGGAATGCTTCAATTCATGTTATATAAATATAACCAATATTATTTTGGGGTATTTTTGAACGTTTAAATATAATGGCTTCTCTGACAAATGACAACAGTAGCCATGATGGTGAAATACCATATGCAGCTTGTGAGCAAGTTAAAGTTGGTGAAATATCACATTATTTCATGTGGATTTAATAATAATATTATACTCATGGATTTTAAACTGATAGTTAATACACTACTGTCTCACATTTCGAAGGAATGGTTTTTATTTTGCAATATACTGGAACTAGATGACTGATGTTCTCAGATAACTGAAAATATGCACAGTATCTCTATAAAATTCATGCATTTTTATCCTGTAATGTCAAGGAAATCTATTCAGAATGAAAGAAAATTTCCACTGTTGCTTGCATGTTATTTTGAAAGCACAATGACATTGAGTCTGCAATGTTGTAACCTTAATGTGACTGCCCTCTATGACATCAAAATTTATCAAGCAAAATTTTCAGAACGAAATTCGTTTTGGTTGGATTTTCAAGAAATCTCAGGATAAAATGCAAAAATCATTTTCAGATGATTAACTTCTCTGAGAAAAATTGGCAATGATATATTTATTATAGATATATATTATTAATGCCCATGAACCAGTAATGTTTTTCATGTTTCAAGTTATCACTGAGTCCAGACAAAAACAATCATAACCTTATTTCATGATGACTCTCATCTCCTTGATCATGTAGGGAACATGGAGAAAACCTACCTTGCACAACATTGCTCTATTACAGGCTGATCTCATGGTTGCTTGGCAACTGTGATGTCACAATGATCAAGAATGTGCCATGACATCCATTGTGACATCATTGAAACAGAGACAACCATTACATGACAGAAGAGAACAATTGTGACATCACAAAGCCAGACATTACAAGAAAACCATTGTAACATCAAACTGATCGACATTACAAAGAACCATTGTGATGTTACAAGAAAACCATTGTGAGGTCACATTGTCAGATGTTACAAGACAACCATTGTGACGTCACACTGTCAGATGTTACAAGAAAACCATTGTGGGGTCACATTGTCAGATGTTACAAGACAACCATTGTGACGTCACACTGTCAGATGTTACAAGGAAACCATTGTGACATCACACTGTTCAACGTTAATAAAGAACCATTGTGACGTTTCAAGAGAACCATTGTGACGTCACACTGTCAGATGTTACAAGAAAACCATTGAGGTCACATTGTCAGATGTTACAAGACAACCATTGTGACGTCACACTGTCAGATGTTACAAGGAAACCATTGTGACATCACACTGTTCAACGTTAGTAAAGAACCATTGTGACGTTACAAGAGAACCATTGTGACGTCACACTGTCAGATGTTACAAGACACCCATTGTGACGTCACACTGTCGGATGTCACAAGACAACCATTGTGGCATCACACTGTCATATGTTACAAGGAAACCATTGTGACGCCACACTGTTCAACGTTAGTAAAGAACCATTGTGATGTTACAAGAGAACCATTGTGACGTCACACTGTCAGATGTTACAAGACACCCATTGTGACGTCACACTGTCGGGTCACAAGACAACCATTGTGACATCACACTGTCATATGTTACAAGACAACCATTGTGACATCACACTGTCAAACACTACAAAAAAACCATTGTGATGTCACACCCAGGGGTTTAGATGCTCTGAGAGCCATTTTAGAGCATTTCTGGCCATGCAGAGAGCACATTTCTAAACCTCTTTCTACATACTTTCAGGTCATTTTATGCAGTATAAAAATGGAGTGATCACTTCTAAATTTTCAAGGAGAGCTTTTGATCACTCGCCTCAAAATTGCCAATGCAATGAAAAATAGTATTGGAGAGAGTGATAACTCTCGTATCACTCATACAAACCAGAATCCAGGAGAGTGATCATATATATTTTTTTATTTAAATTATATTTAACATTTGTTCATTTTTCATTATATTTTAGTTTTGTCTGTTAATTTGTATGCATATACATGTATGTAGATTCTGTATTACTGGGTTTTTTTTTCTTTTGTATTTTATTTAATGCAGATTCAGGATAGCCTCTAATTAAGTTTTGTAAAATCTAAAACCAAATAGGCGCTTGAAAAAGAAACATCGTTGTTTTTGCGTTTTGGTCAAAACAATAACCTGAAATTTCTTGTCTCGTCAATCCAAGCCCCTAGCCGACCTATTTGATGACACACTGCGCATTTGCATTGTATTTATCGGCATCAATGAGAACCAGGGAAAAGTGTTAGTCCATGCTTGCCATAACATCTCAGTTTTGCATTTTTTGGCAACACAACTGGTGACGGATCTCGCCGGTTTCTCTTTCGCGAGTCGCATAACACTTGCCAGTCGGCCGACAGTTGGTTCATCGTCATTCCTCGAATCCTCGCTGTCAGAATTCGACGTATATGACTCCACGTTTTTCTTTCTGAAGAAATCTATCAATAAAAGACCTCGTTCATTTGACATCTTGCAGCTTTGCAATTCTCTCGCAGAGTAAAACCAATCTCCGCGCAGATGATTAATTTGTTCAGGAATAATATCGTAGTACCCTTGCGCAGAGAGCTGAGAGACCACATTCTCAGTTGCTTACTACAGTGGGTTGGAAAATCAACGGGCGTGTCAGATGATTTGAGAAAACCTTTAGGAACGGGGTTGCCCACGTTTTCAAATTCATGCCTTGGATTTCTTCCAGTCGAGGGGATTTCCGGCGGGATTTCCACGTGGTCGACGTCCAACAATCCATAACAAATACAACAACCACGTTTGAGTTTGTTTTTCCACGTTTAAAAAAAATTATTTTGTCTTTGGAAAGCAAACCGTCTCGTCTTGTGATGTCGGACATCCTTCCCGTCTCGTGCATAGGGGTTTTAATACAATAATTATGAGTGCCCATCTCAGTTTGTCACCGCCCGTCTCAGCGTCTCACTGACTGATTGCCGTCTCAAAGACGGGAAGACGTGTGGCTGGCTAATTATGCTGCACTGGCATCAATGTAAAGTGGTCGGCCTCCTAGTGCCCGGAAGCTCTGGGGTTCTAGATGGCTGGAAATGCATTCAAACCCATTTCTGGCAGTTAAATTTCTAAAATATTATTCACAATTCAATCCCTGTTTTATATATTTTTAAGAAAAAAAATATATAATTTTTTTAAATGTCACACATGTGATGAAAGAAATAACTACCGGCTAGAGTTTACTGAGCTATCTCACGATGGGATGGGATTTTCAGCTAAATATCGGAGCCAGTTCATCTCGGAGAAGTGAAATTCCCCAAAGTATCTGTATGTAATTTGTGCATTTTTATTCTGAAATTCGAAGGAAATCTATTCAGAATCAAAACAAATCTCCAATACCTCACATGTTATTTTTTTTATAGTGCCTATAGTGGCAATATTACAAAATTGCAAGCCCAACGTCATTGTGCTTTGGGGAAAACAAAAAAACAAAAAAAAACATGCGAAGTATTGAAGATTTTCTTTGATCCTGAACAGATTTCCTTCAAATTTTAGAATGAAAATGAACAAATTACATATAGATACGGTGGAGAATTTCACTTCTCTAAGAAAAACTGGCTCCGATAGCTGAAAATCACATCCCATCGTAATGTGAGACAGAAACTCCCCTGACGAATCTCCGTTGGTAACGCATTAGCGTCAGTGCAACATGTCTGACTAATTTTTTCTCAACAGCGCATGGCAATCTCGTATCAGTGGCCTCAAGCTCCCGGGTAATTTACTGTATATCTCACACGGTGCAGAGATTCACAGAAGTCATTTTGTTTTAGGACCATTCATGAAGCGTGCTTTTGGCAGTGCAAATTGAGTTTAATCAAATGTTTAGGACCGTTTGCTATATAATACATACATGTATAACTGGTACATGAATGTGATATTAAGGAATATTTAATTCTTTTATATTGCTTTAGAATTAAATTATTTGATTACATCACCTGTGCCCTATTGGCTTTTCACATGAAATTCAACCAGACAGTATTTTAATTTCTGCTCCAAGCAGATATCCAGTATTCTTTGAACTCTCATTGAACTTAAAAATGGAGCGAGAGACAAGAGTGCAATCGGAAAATCTCCTGTTGATAAAACGCCTCAAGGGAATTTAACTCGAAAAAATAAAATGGAAAGCAATAAAATAGCTTTTGTTCAACTAGATCAGCCTATAGTCTTTAGCTGTCAGAATTTAGCAGCTTTTCCTAACCTGCTAAAGGAATGACACCATGTAGACTATAGAGGCAGGACAAAAATAAAGTTCAGTAAAGGAATCAACCACATTAAAAAAAAAGATCGTTTTCAGATCGTCAAATGACAGTGTCGACTATCCGTGTGTTGTTGTTGTTCGTGTTGATCACTTTCATTTTCGAAACTATTTTCAAAATTATTCAGTTGATTCATTAACTTTCAGTTGTTAATTTTTAAGAGTAGTCGTTTCAAGTAGACAGTTGGTATTGGAATCGAAGTCCCCGGCAAAAACTGACACATCGACAAACTTATGGTGAAACGAATGCAGGCAGTGTTCAACGCACGTGTTAACATCGTGGGTGTGTCTTCTGCACTGCTGTATCTCGGCAACGGAAAGGTCAAGGGCGACTAGCCTGTTTTCGGGTACCCTCTCCAACAGCATAACAAATGTAGTGAAAATGACTCCCTAAAATAACATCACATTGCCAGATGTTACAATAGAATCAGTCATGTCACACTGTCAGATGTTACAATAGAATCATTGTCATGTCACACTGTCAGATGTTACAATAGAATCATTGTGATGCCACACTGTCAGAAGTTACAATAGAATCATTGTCATGTCACACGGTCAGATGTTACAATAGAATCATTGCCATGTCACATTGCCAGATGTTACAATAGAATCAGTCATGTCACACTGTCAGAAGTTACAATAGAATCATTGTCATGTCACACTGTCAGATGTTACAATAGAATCATTGTGATGCCACACTGTCAGAAGTTACAATAGAATCACTGTAATGTCACACTGTCAGATGTTACAATAGAATCATTGTCATGTCACACTGTCAGATGTTACAATAGAATCATTGTCATGTCACACTGTCAGATGTTACAATAGAATCATTGTCATGTCACACTGTCAGATGTTACAATAGAATCATTGTCATGTCACACTGTCAGATGTTAAAACAAGACCAATTAATTCCCACCTAGTGGCCACGAAACCCGGTCGACAACTCGCCAATGGCGACTAAATATTGACACCCGGCCACTGAATTTTTGAGTTACTCGCCAAAAAGAGAATTTTTGGTGCTTTAAGTCTTTATTCGCCAAAGTGAGTTTTGGTTTACTTCAACAGGGATTGAAATCCGATCAGGCCAAAATTGAACAAAAAATCAAGACAGAGAATGTCAACGATCTTAGGACATATGCTATGTTAACAGAGAAGAAGCCTAGTTCATATTTAGAGCACATGTGGCCTGACCTAAATTCATACACTTGAGTCTGGACTACTAAATGAATGTGCACATATGGCTCAACAGCTTACTGCATTACGGGTACTGTTAAATGATTAATATGAATGACTGTTGGCGTTAAACTGTCCTGACAAAAAATCACCATGAAAAAAACCCGAAACGCTTTTAATAAATATATTCTAGTCAGAAACGATCGCCATCAACTCCAGCCCGATCATCATTTCTTCGCTTACTTGACAAGCAGTAGCAAGCGATAGTTTCCTGTACAGCCTATTCCTAGTATGGGATGGAGCAATATTAGCCACGTGTGCGGAGAGCTTATCGTAATAGCAGCAACTGCACAAATTATCCTTGAAGTGGTTGCTGAAGTAGATGATTTACACATCATCATCATACAGAGCCTGTAGTCATTAGGATGTTGATACTCTTAGGCAATATTAAACTGTGTCTCATTGAACTGTGACTGATAATTCGCCAACCATTCTTCCCATTCACTTAAACTATCAGTTGGAGATTTTCAAGAACCTTCATGAACACTGCTCTTCGAGCATATATACTATGCAATGACGATTTCGTTGATGATTAAAATGTTTTCTTGGTCATTTGTATACCTGTGCGGTTTATCGGGCTACAGAAAACACCACAGTATATTTACACATTTCTAGTCCAACTTGGGCTCTAATATAATGTTGTTGGAAACACTGACGAGATTGGTGAGTGAAGAAAGCTTGAGGTCACCAATGTGGCGAGTAAATTTTAAATCTTGCTCGCCAAATGGCTGGCAACTGGAGATTTGTTTTGTGACCACTGACACCGAAGATGAAACCGTTGTAACATCATAATGTCAGATGAAACCAGAGAATCCTTGTGTTGTCACACCATCAGACCTTACCTCGACAGGTTTTGTCTCCTGCTGGTACACAACACATACCAAACATGGCCTTCAATTGAATCTGTTTCATATGGCCATAGAACGATGCACTATCACCAAAACTAAACTATCTTATTCTAAAGGGAGCTAACCTTTCTCCTCGAGGGGAGTCGATGAAGTTGTCAGACATGAGAGAATCATCCTCATCATAACTGTTGCCGTCACTCTGTAAGGACATTTTCACTGGTCCGTGGTTGTTGTTGTGCTCAAGTGGAGCTGACTGGAATTGTGAGGGTATCTGCTGTCTGTTAGTCACAGCCTCTTGGTGGATTCGATTCAACTCGTGTCTGAAAATATCACAAATCATCCAGAATAAATAAGGTGGCAGGACACATCACATGCATGACATGTGATATATGACCAAATGATGCTTTCAGTTCATGTACCTAGGACTCAAATATCTTTTTGACAGGTTGACTATAAGTGAACTAGTACAGGAGTAAAGTGACTTAGGAAATATTAGCGAAAAACATTTTGTAGATCAATATTTTGACATGTATTTATTCATACCATCATCAGAAATATATATACAGTGTAACCTCTCTATAACGCTGTTCTTGGAGAATGGAATGTTTTTCAGCCTTATAAAAGGTGATATGATATAGTACCCGCCTTATATCAGAATCAGTGCTATTATCGAGGTGCCTTTTAGTGAAGCTAGACTATGTCGAAATACTGATCTACAAATTGTTTTTCACGAATATTTTCAAAGTCAATCTCCTCTTGTACTATGCCAAGTTAGTCATTGGATCCAAACCCTTTTAAAGGGAACTGGCTTCCCATCACTATAATGTAGCATCATTATTTCAAACACAGCATCCAAAATAGATGTTCAATTGAATGATGTGAATATGCATGGGCCAGAGTGCAGGAAAAACATCACGAAACAGCAGAAAAAAGATCTCAGACTGCATGTAATTTCCTGAACAAGACCTGAAATTTAATATTATTAAAGGCGCAACATATGGAATGGACATAACCATACCTAACAAATATTTCAATCTCAACGACAAAAAGGCCTCCTTACTGAGGAAAACTGCATATCTTACATGTACATGTATATACCTGACAAACTGTTGACCAGTTAGGCCTGAGAACAATCTCTGATAATCTAAACGATCCATCTGTTCACCTGTCCAAAAACAGTTTATAAGCCAATACCCTTTGTTTGCACCAATATCATGTTAGACCCTCCAAGCTAGTGCCTCAGTGCTCATACTAACAAAGTTTGTGCCTCTGCCCCTATTGGCATGGTTGTGTTAGCTTAGAATTACCATCTAGGACCATTAACGATCAGTTAAAGTTTCTTGCTATTGACCAAAGCCCATGCAGAGACTATGCAAAGAAATTTGAATTGATCTGTAGGAACCTTGCCAGGCTAACTGTTAAATACTAGTGACATGAAGACGAATGAAGAAACAACTGTGAACATGTAAAATATGCTGCACCTGGATCATTCTGGTTTTATGGTCTAGGATTCTTTACTTTTGTTACTCTCGTGACAACAACTCGGGTAGAATAACAATATTTCTTCATAAAATCAGCTAAATGTATGTATACATTGCAGAGATTCAGAATGGAAATAAGTTACAAGATAGGTATCAGGAATATCTGCAGGACATGTATTCTCCAACTCTTAAAAGCTTATACAATGAACACATATCACAATATGTGCGTGCGCAGGTACATGAATTCAGTCTAAATACTATTTTTGCAGGTAGAGATATGACTCTTAAACTGTTATCAATGAGTTCATCAAGAAAGGAACTTAAACTCCTGGTAATTGTGCGAAACTTGATCCAATACTACAAATGGTTTTATACCCTGGTCCATTGAGGGCAACAACGTCTGAGGATCATTACAGTTGAATAGTAGATCAGAGGTCCTAGATCTTGATGATAAGCTGTTCTGTGACACAGCATTAACAATATTTATGGGATATTGTCACACTACAGGTGCCAGACAGACTGACGCTCACAGCTAAAATAATATCTTCACTGGAACAAGTAGAAATTTATTGTACATGTAGAAAACTTAGTCTTATGAAGCAGCAAATTACACATATAAGTATTTATTTCGTAAAAGTTTTGAAACTATTGACAATTGAACCATAATTTCAGACTGTTCAGAGGAATGCAAATACATACCAAATTTAGAAGGATACAATTTTTTTTCTTGCATGTTGACCTAATTTAATGAGATCTGTCAATTAAAGAATGCAATATAGTCAAGTGTTCAAACCAAAAAATATCCCTATAACCAATAAGCATAAATACGAATCCTTAGAGCTAAAACACTTCAATACTTAACCCTGACAATGACAAGTACCTGGCACAGAAAGCAATCCCAAGTCAGATAGAGGTAAGGTACCAACAATTATCGAATTAGTTCTAATCCGGCCAGGTTTTCAGGAAACAAAATTTTATCTTGGCCCACAGATGGCATTACCAAAAGGTGACTCGGCATGAAAAACAAGAGATCTCGAGGCAAGGTACCCACATACCAAATTTAGACAGTTTTCAAATGTTGTTGTCTAGAAACAAAATTTTAACTTGGCCCCCAGGTAATGTCACCTATAATGGATCAGCGTGAAAAAGAATCCCAAGCGAGAACTTGAGGCAAGGTACCCACATACCAAATTTGGAAAGAATCCATTCCGGTTTTCAAAAGTCCAGAAACAAAATGTGTACTTGGCCCCATGGGATGAGGTACATGTACCAACCCATCATATTTGAAAAGAATTCATTCACTTTTTCAAAAGTTGTCCAGAAACAAACTTTTAACTTGCCCCAAGGTGGTGCCACCCATAGGCGGATCAACTTGAAAAACAATCCCAAGCGAGACCTTGAGGTGAGGTACCAAATTTAAAAAGAATCCGTTCAGTTTTTCAAAAGCTATTGTTCAGATACGAAATTTAAACTTGGCCTCCAGGTAGCGCCACCTATATGATGGTCAGTGTGAAAAACAATCCCAAATGTGAACTTGAGGAGAGGTACCCACATACCAAATTTTAAAAGAATCGGTTCAGTTATTGTCTGGAAACAAAGTCAGACGTTTGCATAGTCACATGGATTGACAGATGCTATTATTATAGTCCCCTTAAAATTATTTTACATTAACTAAAAATTTAATCTGAGGATCAAAATCCTGGGACCGAATATCTGAAAGATACCACGCATCCTCAAGCTCTGAAACTGTAAACTGTGTGGTGTTGCTTCAGTCTTAGACATCTATGCTAACTTTAATATAATCAAATATAAACAATTCAGATTTGACACATTTTCATTGAGCAACTCTCAACTCGATTGAGGACTTCAATTCAAATTTCAAATCATTTCAAATTGACATGCACTGCATTCGTGAAATGCACACCATTTTACCCATCCGGTGTCAATTTTAGATTGCTTCCTGACTGTATTTGCTTTCTCAAATTGTTGACGCCTCAAGACGAATATCACAGGATTTGATACTCAAGAGTACTGAAAATTATGCTTACTGGCTTAGGTCATCAAAGTGTATGTGATCGGTTCGAGTTCTTCAAGTATTTGGCTTTATTATAAGAATATACATGTTAAACACAGGTTTGGTTTAACAAGTGTAGTCTTGTCTGCTTCTATGTCTGAGGTGACAATGTATGAAGAAGTGCCTGACTATGGATGTACAAACACTCACATAATACATGTATGTTAGACAATAGGACAGAGATGCCTGATGTTAGAGAGAGCATGTCTCAACCTGAAAGTGTTATAACTGCATTATCAACATTGTCATCCAATTACAAATAATTGCCAATGAAAATGTTACAATTGCTACAAATTGAAAAGATTGAGGACAGAAAACTTTCTATTCATTTTTAATTATCCTTTCTCTTCGTACATGTCATAGTTTCTTTGCTCATGCCCAAGTTAATGGGATGTATCTGGACATGAATGTATCCAATTACAATAATTGGATTAGAACTGGATTACAAACGATTATAGCTCCTTCGTGCTCACCAGATGACTTAATTCAAGAACAAAATCTGGCTTAAACAAGTTGTTAATCTAATCAGTTTTGAGCAGGTCTCTCACCATGTTTGTGTCACCGCTCAAGAAACCCTGCCTTCCTTTACTGCAGTGTACCCCTCTTCCCTGTTTTGTGCACTCATTCAACCTTGAACCTGAATATCCAATTCTGTCTCATTACCTCTTTCCCCCATAGACTTGTGGGGAATTTTCTCTCTCTGGCCCATAATAGATTTGTAATGGCGTAGGTCTTCAACCCATGGACTCATTTCAATTTTCATACTTCTCCAGTGATGTAAAATATCCTGTTTTATGTCCCATGTCATGTGGAGAAACATTTACCAATGGTCTCCCACAACCCATTCTACATGATTTGTTCACGTTTTATATCAATATCAGCAACATTTATTCTAAAAATCAGTAATCTTGCGAGAAAATGTGTTTTATCTGCTTTCTGTCTGTTGGAAATCACGAAAAAAAGCGAAGAAATTGTCGCATTTTAGCTACGTTTTGCAGCGTTCTCTTCCTGCTTTCTGGCTACCATTCGCATGTTTCCGTATGCCATCGTAAAGCTAATTCTGTCCTGTTTGAGCAATCTACTATGTCTGGACACCAATCTCTCCCCACCCCTGTTTGATGTTTATGCACACCCTGCTCTGTATGAACACCAGTTTGCCCTGTCTGGAACTCCCTCTCCCATGTTTGTGCATACCTCTGTCCTGTTTGCTCCTGCATTTCTTCATATTTGTCAATTACACAAGTGAATCATTTTATATGTTAGAGCTACACATGTAGCACATGAACTAGAACCAAGTATACGAATATAGCAGCAAGCTGCAATCATCGGGTTCCATGCGCCATTGCAGGCAATGGAGCTACAACATTGGAACCAGAAACCATACGGCTTGGCACCCTAATAATAAAGTTATGATTTAGAATTCTAAACAAAACAAGTTTTGACCACTGTGCTGGTGCATATTGAACAACATGTCGAAATTCCAGTTGTTGTGGAAATGACCGACGATTATCAAGGTTGAGATGGTTGACGTCCAACTAGAAAACGCGATAGCAACAGATGCGAAGGAAGAGAGATAATTCAGACATGAATGGAAATGAAAAAGTTATAAAAGTAGGATATTTGTTTCTATGTGAGTCTTTTGCTTGTGTGATGTATTCGCATTTTTGAAAAGGTTATGCTCTTGTATTTTTTATATATCTAAGTGAATTGGTAGTATTAGTTTAATTTAGGAACGTGCAATTATATCTTTCTTCCCCACAATCACCAGATAACTTTTGCCACATGTGAATATATATAATCTTTAATTGAGCGCATTGTGAAAATCCCATTCGATATCTATATTGCACGTTTATTTTTGACAAAGTAAATGTTAAAACTTGATGAAAAAAAACCAAACAGTGCGAATCCTTAATGTTTATCACGCTTACAGGTTAGAATACCCCCGCCTTCCACTGTCTGGTGTCGCTCGACGGTCATAACGTACGAAGCGGAATTAACTTGCGGTGTTCAAAGACCTACCTTTGGTGCAAATGACGTCATTGCTACCTTTTACATCTAACCTACATAGTTACCACTGAAGAAAAATCTGTCATTTCACAAATTTGGGTGAGCTACATTTGAGAATTGAGGGAAAACTATTAAAGCTAGGTTGGAATAACCTAATAAATGAATTTGGAGCTTCAAAAAACACTTTTTCTTGGTCAACAACACGTGGGAAACACGTTTCTGACCTTTGTTTTCGCCCTAGATGGCTCCTTCATTGAAATCAAAATGTTAATACGTTGAAATAGGTACAGAAAACGGTCCCTGGAGTCCAGACTATGACTTGATTGGAGAACGTTGAGCTTGGAAATTAGTCGCCCGGAGATAGCGCTTCTCACAGTCTGCTTTTGTTAAGTATAGTTTCAGCCATAAGCTCAGACCTACTCAAATCTTACGTTCTACCATACCTCTGAAACTAATAATGCGATCATGCTGAAATTTTACTGTCATCATAGCAGTTATACAGCGAGTATGTATGCCAAATTTCAGAATAATCCGACTCGTCGTTCGTGTAATATTACACAAAAGTACTTCTCAAATTAGGTGATTTTCGGCATTGTTTGAAAATTTGACAATTTTGATTCCTCTATAGCGGCAAAACTATTGAAGCTACGTAAAAATAGATGGCATATTTCCGAAAGAGCTACTCCTGGAGAATATAATGCAACAAACTGCAAGACTGTACCTTCCGTAGTTTCAGAGTTCTAGCCTGTACAAGATGTGTTCCGATTTTAACAAAATTCAAGATGGCGGCCAAACCACGTGACCCAGGAGCAAAATTTTTACATATTCATGATCACCGTATCATATAACATATATTTTGCCACTTTCCCCGTCCAAATCCGTTACTTGAAAATCCGGCTATTTTGATTGGCCGATGGCGGCCATCTTGTTTAACGTAGCAACTTTTCAAATAGACTTTTGAGAGAGCCCACTCCCTTGATTATGTGTGCCAAGTTTCGTGTCGATCGCTTCATCAATTGCGGAGATGAATAGCTTAACAGGTTTTTTGCTAAATCCAAGATGGCCGCCAGGAGTTTCGACCAATCGGCTTCATTGGTGGATATGCACTAGATCGCATGTGGGCCAATCAGCCTATGAAGTTTCAGCTCCAACGGTGAGGCGGTGTTGACTGGGCGACTCGGACAAAATTTGGCGGAAGAAAAATAATAATAATAGCAAAAACAATAGGTTTCCAGCCATACTGGCATGGAACCCTAATAATACATCATGATCACACTATCAAAGCAATTCAAGTGTATACTTACAATCAGTGTATGAAGAACACAGTAAATAATAATATTCGGTCTTCAGGTCTTCACTTAGTGTTCATACAGAACATGTACCACAGTAATAATACAGCATCAACATGTAGCTCTGAGAATTAAGTACTCCAATATTCCCTCACATTTTGACAGTTCAGATAATGTTATAATGTAGATGAACAGCTGTTGATTCAATATTCCTGAGTACATGTACACATGTCGTGGACTGTTACAATGTATAGTATTGATTGACTGATCCTAACTTTCACCTGTGCCCATGCTGTCATGGCCCACTCAGTCATATTGGGACATGTGCCAATATCATTAACACAATACTAACATATTCATACTGAAGAAGAGGGATTACAATAATTAATGTTTTATAAGGTAAATAAACAAACTTGTGCCATAGTACCATACTTGATCAAGGAAGTCAAAAGAGAGTTGAATGTCTCAAGATAAAGCATGCTGAATATTTTAACGTGGCATGTATGAAGATATGATGTTTAGTCTTGACTTTAAATACAAAGATTCGTTTACCACCTGTGGCCGAATCACCCGGGCAGGTCACATAACTTACAAATCCGCAATGTGTTTGACACCATTCATGAACTATTCCACGTAAGATGGTTGCAGGTTATTGACAGATTCTACTGTCACTGAATGCTCTAGTTACTTGTTAAGTTTTGCATTGTGTATGTAATATGTTATTATTCATCTGGTGAAACTTGGTACATGCAGCAGTCATATTATTTACTGAATATGACATAACGGCATATCTTACCTTGTCAATCTAATAATTTAGGTTTGGTCAATAATCCTAACTATAGTCTATGTATGTAATACAAGTTAATCGTTTAACAATAGATCTGCTTCGACAGCGCGATAGCATTCGCTTCATTATAGGGTGTTTATGTATTTACTATTGATAACTGGGGTAAATATGGTGAATACATTATCCTACTATTCCAAGAAAGGGCCATTATTAAAGCTTATGTACATGGATGATAAATTGACAACTTCAAAATGAAAATAATCCAGTTATCACTGATTTCCAACACTGAAGAGATAGGACATAGACAGGAAGAATGGTCCGCTGGGTCGCCATGCACCAATACAGTCATGCATGTGTGAACACTGCCTTCTCATGTTATCAAAATATATCTCAACCATTTGCTAACAGGTAAATGATCCACTCACAGGACAATAAAATTTCATTTTTACAACCAAAACTTGTAATTTTTACAAAAATCACTTTAATAGTGGTGCTAAAATCTTAATGTCCATCCATGATCAATGTAGTAAAGGTGGGGGTGGGGGGAGGTCATTCACACCTGTCAATGGGGACCACCTTGGTTGATGCCACCAGTACCAATAATCCATTCTTCAACCATGGCCATAACACGAATAATTTTATGTTACATCAATTAACATGGAGTGCTTGACTTGCTGCCACCCATTTTTGCAGTGGCCTTAACAATAGACATTTTTATAACCGTCACCCCTGACACTGACGATGATTACCTGGACAGACTGTTTAACTGGTGATAACCCATCAACAATTCTCATGCACTAAATGAAAGGTCAAACCTACCGTAGAATTTGTATTTGACTTTCCGGGGAGAGAAAGTCAACTCCCCAAAAATCTGAAGCAGCTATTTCTTCATCGGACGATGTTAATTTAATCACTGGAAACATTCTTCAGATTTGACATTTTACTCAACAACGTTGAGTGAGTGAATATGATTTAACGTCGCTTTCAACACTATGGTTTCTATTCCTTTTCACACCTGGAAACCACACGGGTACGGTCCTATTCCTTTTAACACCCGTCCAAGTTGAGAAACCATGGATTTAACAGCTATTCCAAGATTTAAATTCACTAAATACTAAATTTTACATACTAAATTTAAACTTGTCTATTACATATGGCTTGTATGTGTATACAGTGTAGAACCTGTACAGAATCAGTACATGTAGGCTAGGACGCATACAGGTGTATAATAAATGCATGAAGTATTATCATAAACGCCAGGCAGGAGCTTACATGTATTACAGTTAATGTAATCCATCAATATTGCTTTTCAATCAATCACTTCAATCAAAGTTTATTGATCTGTTCAATATGCTCAGCAGGGTTGTCCAAACAATTGGCCCCATGCCAGATCCTGTTTGAATGGGTCAATAGTGAACACTTGCTGGAAGTGTCCAGGCTTTAACCCAGATTTGAGGCTAAATGTAAACCATTAATTTACACCAGAGAGCTCTTAAGTGAGGCCCTACAAGGGTTGTGGATATAGGTCTGAAGGCTCTTATCACTCAATGGCCAATGGACAGGGTGTGAATCAAAAGCCCTGTCACATCAATGCAATCATTCTGGGGTGGAAGTGTAGTAGACTTGCCCTGGTGAAAGAGGTTTTCTTACATGTATTCTATAGGACAAAGAGATTATGTTGGAAGATGGGACAGCATAGGATATTGTGTACAGGGAATGCACAACACACATTATGGAAATTAAATGCTGCAATCAAATATAATACATGTAATTACATTTTTTAATTTTTCAAAAATTTTTAAACCAGGAAATAAAAAAGAACCTATGCAATATAGACTATGTCATCAAAACACAATACATGAATCTTTCAGCATTTAGTGAATTGCTGGTGGTCAGTGACCTTGACCATTGACCTATTGACCTCAATCTTGGTACCAAACACATCGCTTGCCAATAATGCTCACAGAAACGTGATTTTTTAAAATGGTTTTCTGATTTTATTATTCACATTGGCCTTGACCTTTGACCTCAATAGGTGTCTTGTTTGCCTTAAGTGGGCGGTATAAGTGATCACAATCAACATCATTGGACAGAAGTATTAGCACAGACAATGTTTTCAACATATGCTGCTCTGTTTTTTGTTTTTTTTGGGGGGGGGGGGGGAGCAATGTTGACCTACTGACCTCAATTGTAGTATTTGACATCTCCCGACCCCCTAGTAATATCCTGATTGAATTTGGGAGGAATCGGTCAGTTCGTTGAAAATTAAGGAACTAAATAATGAAAAGTCGGGAGGAGACAAAGGATGATGTGTCTTTCATAAGACTATTGTATTATACTAGATATGACATTCAAAGCTCAAATTATTAATGCACCCAAAATAGAAAGCAACAAAAACTATTTTATTTTGCATTGAATATCAATGTTAAGATATATTCAGGGAAATTCCTCATCCATTTACACCTATCTAATTTGTCTAAATTCAAGGATTTTCAGTATTTCCTCTAATTTGCTGTGCCGAACAGAGGGCTTGCTCAAGTTATGGAGATCTAAAGCCCTCCAGTCAGCAGCAAATGTCTACTGTCTAAGCTCAGGAACTTGTAAAGGTGGAGCACCATCTATTTTGTTTGTTGATAATATTATGACCACTGTTGACGCTTAGGAAATACCTATTTAATATATCCTGAACTATGTGTCTAAATTTTCAGCTTCCTTGGAACTTGTGTTCAATTCAACGTATTGGGATGTTTTCGAGATTGATAGCTATGTTGTGTTACAACAACAGCCCAGTTTAAATGATCCTTAACTCATTCAGTACCGAGCGTCATTTCTGGCCTCAGTTCCAGTAGCTCCACAGCTGAGTCTCAATGTGTGCAGTGCACAAATGTCCATCACAGAAGCTGTCGACCAAAAGTTCATTTCAAAAATATTTTGTTTATGAAAGTGAATAAAATTTGAAACTTTATATCTCCATGAAATACACAAGCATCAGAAATTGTGTTTGTGTTATTTTTATAATTATATACATGAAATTATGCATGCAAATTTCATGAAAACATGTTTTTATCTGTTTGAAAAAAATGCTTCAACAAAAATAACATCGAAATTGTCATGGTCTGGTTTCAGATGTACGTAATCTCTGGCTGGTAAAATTTATAGCTGATTGTAGTATCCATTCCCAGGATAAAGATGATAATTTCCTCAATTTATTTCATCCACATATAACTTATAAATTAACGTTTTTATCTGGTAGAAATTCCGTTGATAGTGATTATATTACACGCAAAATAATGAAGCAGAAGTGTTTTTTTTCTCGTCTGATTCAATTGCGTCCGTGCTCCGTTTCCCTGAACCGATTTCAATGAATGACGTATCATTGTAAAGCCCATTCATTCAGCTTTCTTCTCGTAGTAGAATCACCATCGGATGGCCAGTGAAACGAAAGATTTGATTGGATTGAAAACAGCAATTTCACAGTGTTCACGAAACGATCTTTCTGATAAGCCCGCTGTTTTGGGCAAGTGGATTGGATAAGAGCGTTTACGTCACAAGGCGAGCCAATCGGGTTGCCTCATTCATCGCGGGTTTGTTTGGGGAAATCAAAACAGAAAAGATGGAGGGAAATTCTGACAAGTTGGTGTCGGACAATAGCGAAATATTTGGGAAATAAATTTACCAAACGTATACGATCGTAGGAATTCTCAACAATGGATATATACCTGTACCTTGACAGAAAATTTGACAGAAAATATCTCGTGAATTCGTCAGATTTCTCAAGGAATCGTATGATTCTTCCAGGTATTTGAACATTTGCAAATGTCTGCCGAAACGGCGCGATGTTCTCACAGATCTCTTCTCGGATTATAGTTTTATTTCGTTATATTTTTCATTCAATACGAAAATGCTTTATATATAATCGGATAGATAGCGATCTTATCTTTCGATATATGTATGGTTTACGTGATATTTCTTCCTGAACAGACCAGGAAAATAAGAATTCCAACGGTGGTGTATACGGCCGACTTCATTTTGGAAATTTTCATGATTTTATTTTTTATCTGCGTTTTCAAACAACGATCTTGAAATAATTTCTCTGTTAGTCAAATCCAAATTTCAGAAATTGTTACGTGAGAAAATAAGCTTCGTAAACATATAGGCCTTTAATTACATTTGACAATGCTTAGATATGAAAATTCTATTTTCCCACGACAGTTATGATTTGCGCCATATGGCGTCATGGGGTTGAGGGGGCCCAAATCTGCGACGCCAAATGGCGCTTACGGTACCGAATGAGTTAACTGGGCCTGATCTGGCCCTGCACAGCGTCCAGTTTCTGTCTCTTCTTCTAACTTCCTTCATAAGCCAATGAAAATACTGAGGTGTTTTTCAAAAATTTGAACTGACCAATCAAATTTTCCAAAAATTTGAATTGACCAATCAAATTTATCAAACTGGAAGCTATCCTGTGATGCACAGATGTTTCTATAAATATCGGATCTATTACTGCATAACTTTCTGCTGCTAAGGAAGCATGCGAAAATAGGGTGTCTTAATTTCACTTTTTTCCTGACAACAGGGTATCTCACTCCTATCTCTTCCATGTTAGATTTCCAGACTTTAGGAGTCTCATTTCAAAATAGGGAGTCTCAAAAACACTGAGACTCATGGCTGACTGAAAGCCTGCATACCGAGAGAGTGAGTAGGATTTTAATGTTGCTTTCAAAAATTTTTCAGTCATATCACAGCAATCCAGCTGATTTATCCTGACACTGATCATGAGCCACCCAGTCCTTGACTTATACTACTACCTCTGAGTGCTAAGCAAGGAAGATAGGAGTTCAATTTTTAAGTCTTTGTTATGACTCGGCTTGGGTCGAACCTGGGACATGCCGCTTGTGAAGCAAGAGCTCTACCACAGGCATGACAACTCCACTGCATCAAATAAGTGTGAATGTTCGGCTATATTTTTTGTGTGTAAACTGAAACAGTCTTCTGCTCTGAACATATCAATTTGGAACACAACGCAGGAAAGAAGCAATCAGACATTGCTTAATTGTATGCCCCCCATTCCGCTTTAGTCCGACATTGCCCCACCACTGTTCTGTTCAGTTTTTCATACTTGTCCATACAATATTAACCGAGATCCAGCCCGGACAAGTCCCAATTCACAGAGATTTCAAGAACCAAGGGCCATAACTCTTGAAAATATAATCGAAACACAGGAAAACCTTTATGTTGCACAACTACAAGGCACTTTAGGTTGCACAACTACAAGGCACTGACCACATATGATGCAAATTTCATGCTTGTCCATACAATATTAACCGAGATATTGCACAGACAAGAAGGACGGACAAAGCGCTTTACTTTGCACAACTACAAGGCACTGACCTCATATCATGCAAGTTTCATGCTTGTCCATACAATATGAACCAAGATCCAGCCCGGACAAGTCCCAATTCACAAAGATTTCAAGAACAAAAGGGCCATAACTCTTGAAAATATACGCGAAACACAGAGAAACTATGCACGCTGCACAACTATGGGGCACTAACCACATATCATGCCAATTTCATACTTGTCCGCACAATATTAACCAAGATCCAGCCCGGACAAGTCTCATTCACAGAAATTTCAGGAACGAAGGGCCATAAGTCTTGAAAATATAACCAAAACTTGAAAAAAACCTCTACACTGCACAACTACGAGACACTGGCCACATTTCATGCAAGTTTCAATCCTGTCCATCAAATACTAACCGAGATATTGCGCGGACAAGAAATTCAGACGGACAAAGCGATCGCTATATGTCCCCTCTCTAATTAGAGGGGGGGGGGGGCCACAAAAATAAATGTGGAACTTTCTTTTGGAGAGCACACTCCTGTCAAGATCATTCCTGTGGAACACACACTCGGAATGGTTCTGAAAATTTATGTTTCTCAATTTAAGTATACTTGTTTCATTCCAACAGACATTTAAGAGTTCTGGGAAGGGGGTTCAACAGTAACGCCAGACAAACTATGCAAACTTGAGGAAAACCTGAGCAGTTAAGTCCAACGATGCATGCTCCTGAAGTATGTGCTACTCACCCCTCCTCAGTTGTATCATGTTGGTTCATCAATCCTTCTCTAGCATCTACAGCATCTCCATCCCCGTCCCCATCATCTTCCTCCCTTCGGTATTCATGTGACTGGGCTTCTACCCGGAACTCTTCAGGCTGAGGAGGGAAGATAGGTACAGGTTACCATGGAGACAAAATGCCATCATCGCCAATGCAAATCTCAAGCTTTCTTCCCCAAAAGTAGTAATCAAAAGCAAACCTTTGGTTTTCTAATGAGAAAAACTTTGATTAAAAAAAAAAAAAAATCCCACAGCATATTTGGTTGATTTATATTATAACAGGAAATGATTAACGAAGAGAAAACTTACCACCGAAACAAATCTCTCTTCATGATTTTGAATTTCTGCTATTCTTTCCTGTTGTTCTCTCTCTCTCTGAAAAAATATTAGGTTACTTAGTTACTGGTTGTAATAATCGATCTAGCCCTATTATTACAAGGTTATTACAATTAGTTAGGTTCAGACAATTTAGGTACACAGATGATTCATATTTCACTGCCAAAGTGCAGTCAAGATTCAAGATTTTGAAAGGGTGTGTGACTGATTTAAAATTTACAATGACACCCTATTTTGAATCAAGTCTGAATCTGTGCTCCCGATTAAAACTGGGCTGCTCGATTACATCCGGACTTATACAGATTGATATCGTATAAAACACCTCAATCCGCAAAATTCTGCTCAACGATTTGACGGTCATGTACTTTGGAATATAATTTTGTGATTTTACCTAATATTTTGGATTATACATAGAATGGTTAGTGCTAGAAAAATTAAACATTTATAAACAATGTTTCTATTTGTTACCAAATCAAACCTGTTTCAATTATGCCATTCAATCTCCGTCAGGAAGATGATACAACGTAGAAAACGGAAGTTTAAAACTAAAAGTTAGCTCCCCTGGCGGAGAGTTGTCCGCCCCTAGGAGAACTCTCCCACCTCATTCCAGCAGGAATACTATATAGGCTTAGTTCAAACCATTACTCGCCCTCTATTCTCATTTTAATTACCGAGACCTGTAGTGTTTTAAGGCCGGCATGAGGGGACGGAGGGAGGGCCATCAAATTGAAACAGGTTTGATTTGGTAACAAATAGAAACATTGTTTATAAATGTTTAATATTTGTAGCCCAAATCGTAAACCTGTTTCAATTATGCCACAGTACCAACATATGGAGGCGGGAATCCCGGCCTCGTGGTAACTCCCTATAGTAGACTAGTAATCGCTGGAATGACACAGACATGGGTATAAATTTGAGACATAATTACTCATCAAGTTAACCCTGGTCTCAGACTCATCGGGTAATTGAAGGAATTGATACAGTTTTACTTATCTGAGTGTCTCCATCCATGTAACTGTGCTTGTGATGTGGTACACATTTCCACCAAGTCGCAGGAAACCCGGACACCCTAGGCGACAAGTAGGTCCTCATGGTAGACACTGTATGACTAGGGGGGAATCTCCGTCACAGCCATTGCATACAGGGAGATCCTTGATCCAACCGTAAGTAAAGGGGAACGCGGTGCCCAAAACTTGGAAGGTACCAAGTCCACACCACTCTCAGACCGCAAGCTTCTTGAGGGCAACTCACCATACTAGGAGTGATGAAATTAGATGCGTTGGAATTGCCAAGCTTGCTCCCTGGGTGAGCCGCGCACTCTTCAACTCTCTGTACTTTCTTCACTACTGTTGACACTAGGCCAGGAGCGGGTGTCTTGTGAGTTGAGGCACAGGAGACCCAGCTGAGACATCTAGAAGGAAGTCAGTTTCTGAAGAACAGAAGCAAATTTCAGTTAGGAGTGAACCCCATCCTGGTGTTAGGCCTTCATTGGTGATTATAGAATCCACGGCCGGTCAACTGACTTATTTCTACCTTCTGAGATGCCTCTTATCATATAATATATGTAATAATAATAATATGACTGAGATGAGATGAGGTGAGATGATACAGCAAGATGGCTGTCTTGCTGCGATGGTGACCATTTTGCCGCCCCCCCCTTCTTTTTCTGAAATTACTCACAACGTGCTGGGTAGCCACCGTGGCCCAAGCGTGGTCACACTATTGATTGCACTGTCATATCCCTCAGACAGATATTAGTGAACGTGGAGTTAATTGTTCAGGCACAAGACAGGACAATGTCATGAAGGGGTCAGTTCTTCCATACATGCCATGACGCAGCGATGGCACGAATCACATTAGAAGAAGCAGAAGATAGTAGTGGGGCGTCAATGGTATATCTACCTTCTGCCAATTGATAAGACTATTATATGGTCTTCTTCAACTATGCGGCTTTCTTTTTTTTTTTTTTTTTTTTTTTTTTAAAAGTCAAGCCTTGCTGATAGGCGAAGGGACAGAGTAACCGTAGCCGAGAGCCGCGAACGGATCGGCACGAGTAAGATAGTGGCGGATGGCTCGAACAGGACATAGCAGAAGATCGTCCTCGAGTCCATGTACAAAGTCTGACAACGCAGGAATGGTGTACGACGTTGAGCCCACGGACCTGAACGAACAGACTCATTTTGGCGATAAAATCAGGAATGGGCCGAAAAGAAATGCAGGACCGATCCGCTGTCCAGGTCATAGAAGATCTTTCAAGAGCATGAAGTATAGACAGTCTGGACGCCAAATCAAACGCCGCCACGACGGCCGTCTTATAAGACACAGTTTTTATAGACGCGGACTCTAAGGGTTCAAAAGGTGGTATAATCAGAGCACACAGAACCACACCGATATCCCATTTCGGTAACAGTTGGCGAGTACAACGCGACTGTAATGCGAAGGCGTGAATAAGAGCAGAGATATTATCGTTAAGGCTAATGTCGGAACCCAAGGTAAGACGTAACACCCTAATCAATTCATGCCAGAGCAGATCGACAGCCTTCCATGGTGCTAATATGAAACTCCCTATCCTGGTGAAGGTGAAGGATGAAGTCAATTACGAGGGGAATAGAGTCGGGAACGATCACGTCCTCGGCAACAGGACAAATATAGGAACGTAGTGAGTAAGATCCTACATATAATAAACAACCTTAAGGTTGATGACAGAACCATAATGTCAAAGTCTAACCATTGGTGTAACGGTTAATATAGGAATAAAGTACTTGATGGAGAAAGTCAGAAAAACTGTCCCACAAGTACACCACGAAGACATTGTGTTGATCAAGCACAATCCTAAGGTAACTGGATCTCAACATAATGTTAGTGTGATAAAGTCAACATGGCTCTGTGTTAACACTGTGCTGAATTCAATTAAAGGCGACTAGTCCGTCATTCACAATCCCGCCGTCGTCCTCAGAGAATATCCATGTCCATAATCCAAAGACCTATTCCATATAACAGTATTTAACCAAATACTGCTGATTCCAATACAATTTTGATATTCTGAACTCCAGACTGGAAACAGCAAGGTCTGGACAGAACTCTCTTCGTAGAGTAAAGACGAACCTAAGTAAATCACATTGTGAAAAACCCGAGAGGAATTGATACAAGTGGAAAGTTGACGCCAAACGAACGGACTTCCCCTCCCACCGGCGATCGACGATGGAGAATCAAAGGAAGTGCCGATGAATGGATATAAAATATGCAACTCGCAAATGAAGAAATGACGTGACAAACGGCGTTATTGCACAGGCGTATGAGAGACACATGACGGTGTAATGAACATGTCGTCAAGGTGTAATAGGAAAGCGTAATGTGAAAAATGCGAGAAACGTTGTATATGATAAACAACGTAGTGATTTCCTCATTCACAACAACTTAATGTATATACATGCTCATCATGGGGCAGGATACAACTTATAAAAGCACACGACGTAACAGAAGGGCGTTGCAAACAGTAACCCCGAAGTCGATTATAATAATTTTCCTTCTCTTTAAACGCAGTAGAGATGAACATATTAAATGTTTGTAGCGTTAATCACCAAATGTAAGCTCAATGAGATAAATGGGATTATGGATCTTTGTGTCAGTGAACATGAATAATGTGTCAATGAACATGGTTACATTATGACCTCTCCCGATGTAATTTGTCTCCTGTACATGAGATTCAGTACTGGAGTTTTATATGGAGAGAATATAAAACATTTACAACAATGTTACTATTAATAACCAAATAGTCACACAACCGACATCCAGAACAAAGATTTTCCAGGTAACCAAGAAAGATCCTTAAAGAATTTTAAATTCCCGAAGACAGGAAATACATTTAAGTCTCTCGCCGGCAGGAAAGTGAGGTTATTCAAAATTTATAATTTGAAATGACCTAGCACGAACAATTTGTCGAGAAGAACACTGTACCGGTAATACATACCTGGTAGAAAGAAACCATAGAAGACTTCAAGACTCACGTGTCACTAGGCTTGATCCTTGGCCGGCCAAAACCTTCCCACTCACGCTAGTAATTTTAAATTTTCTCATATGGAAGAAATTAAAATTAGTGCATAACTCCATCTGAATTATAAGCGTAATACAGTATACAGATGGAACCAACATGGTGTGAAATAAAACAAGCAATGTAATAATCAGACAATTGTGTTTCAAGAAAATCACACTTTCACATAATGGGTGAATAGGTTTACTCACTCACGTAAACCAGCATAAGTGGGTGAATAGGTTTACTCACTCACGTAAACCAGCACGTGATCTCATTGTTGTTCGACACACCCTTAATTACATAAAGAGATCAGTAAAGAAGCTCATTAAGATGCGACACGGGGTCGAAGTAAATAGGGTTGAGTTGTGGTTACGTAACACAAACGCAACAATCATGCTTCATATTCATGTCAGTATGAAAGACATAAAACCTCTGTCAGGACTCTCTTGAATACAGGATATCAAATATCCCGAAATATATAACAAGAGATTACATTTTGGTAGGACCAAGGTGAACCAACCAAAACTGCAAGTCCGAACAGACACAACAACAACAACATGAAAATTTGACGGCTGCAAACAAAGTATCAGATCTCTCCGGCGGGAAGAAACGAAAAACCCCCGCCGATGAGGATACTATTTACAACCCTACTTGAGATATACACAAACTCAATGCATAAAATTCATGAATCAACGAAACCAAACCTGATCGTTTATTGTAGAGATCACCATCGGCCTTCAAATCTCAGCACTAAAAGGCAGACTTACAGAAATGCCGGGAACTAAGTACGAATCTGTCACCAATTGAGCAATAAAAAACGAGGTCGCGAGAGCCCGTAAAAACCCACACCAAACACAGCGGGTCGAACTCATTGTTCGTGTGAAGACGTGATATTGAATACACATTGTCTCCATCACGCCGGACTGTGTTATCAGATAAGCTCGAGATTAATATTGACTTTAGAAAATATATCGGGTAATAATTTCAAGATATAAGAATTTTGAAAACTCCGACAAGAGCCAATTTATTTCGCGACGTACGTCCGAAGACAATAAACACATGGCAGATGGAAAAACAGACCATGTGAAGTCTACAAATTTGCCCAAACAAAATTTTGACAAGACAGAAATGTGAAAGAAAAATTATCCCCAAAATATTAATTTAATCACCATCGAACCATTGACAAAATGACATAGGTGAGACAACATACGGCGAGGAAGTATTCCTTCGTCTGACATTTAATACGAGGATTATTCGAAGTAGACGGGATATCCGGCAGCAACGCTAAAAGCGCATCCAAATTATCCGAAAAACCATCATTGACGTATGTTCCTAACTTTACACTGAAGAAAAAGGAATCACAGATGAACTCGACGAGACCGGTGTAGGAAAAACGTCGAGTCGAAGTACGAGAACGGCATACCGGAGAACGGGAGGGCCGAAAAATAGAACTAGAATTCCCGGTCTAATTCTCACCGATTTCGTAAGCAGTATGCCTATTTTAATAAGCAATAATCGTCGACAGATTGGATATTTAACGATGGAAATTGATTGAAATATCAAACATTTATAAACAATGTTTCTATCTGTTACCAAGTCAACCTGTCTCAATCCACCATTATATCAGTTTGACCTCATACCTGATAATAGTCTAGTTGAGAATATTTGATGAGATGAAAATAATGGTTTGTCTTTTAGATCATCACTTGTGACCATCCTCGTCAATGTGAATACTTTCAGTATATTTCCAATACAAATTAAACATTTATGAACAATGTTTCTATTTGTCACCCCAACTCAATCCTAATTGAAGTCCCGTAACATGTCATTTCGCTATTATAGAATCGCTGATTCATCGATAAACGAAACCGCAAGAGCAATTTTGACACTCAATGGTAGGTCTGAATAACCCACCATAAAACGAGAAACGAATTTAGAACTGCGAACAGACAAGACACGTTTATTCCGTTTAGGTAACGGAGTGTGAAAAACAAAAAGACAAAGGAGAGGTCGAGCATGATATGCGAACCCACTGCATTTCATTGTCCGACGAGAACAATGGATTGCTAAGGCACGACAGGTTAGAGAAGTCTTTGTCGAAGACAAAGGAACCGGTTTGACTGCATACATAGCCAAACCTAGACATGTAGGCTGTCTAACTAGACGTAGAACCGTCCCGCTAGTATATTTATAGAGGCGGGCGAGTTCTGATTACTAAGACAATGGGAAACATTTATATAATTGCAACGTAACTTTGATAGCATTCAGGTCAATTACAAGCAATTCCCAACAGACGTCTGTCGACTTCCGAAAGAAACGGGTCGCCAGACGCCTGCAAAGGTAAGCCCGACTAGCCTGGGCGAAATTTCCCCACGCTAACGGGTCTCTAATATACACTCGGCGAACTTCGCCGATAACACAACTCTTTACAAGAAAACCAAACCGTGTGGGCGTCCAAACTGGACCACCATTTCACACACGAATTACATGCATTAGATATCGGAATCTCAGATATAACTAATGAAAGAATTTCCGACAATAATGAAAGAATTTCCGACAAGAAATAACACAAGTCAAAAC
>JAVTVY010011317.1:0-54463 GCA_036873755.1 Hanleya hanleyi
GAATACCAACATCGCCGCACAACAAGAAACCTCCAGAACCAGAACATCACATCCTAAACCGCACCGACACGCTACCCCATAGATGACACCGAACTGACGCCTTAACACAGAATATGATCCTTTGACTTTCACGCAATATAGGACGTAGACCTGCCGTCCTGTGCCCCAATACACACTCCAAGCAATTGTTACAGGCACAGATTTCTGGAAGAATCCACCCTGTTCCCAACGGCGTCGTTAGTGAAGTCGATCCGAAAAATCCTGAAGACGCCCATGGCTCTCCCAGTTTTTTTCTGGACGGCTTTGTGCGTACAAAGGGGTACCAAGACAAAGGAATCATACACGCGATTACAGTGAACTCATATTTACCAGTATAACTTAACCAAAAACCAAAAAGAGACTTACGAACTTGTACATATAGCGATTCTTATTTACTTCTATTTATATCTCTTACTAATCTCTCATTGTTATTTATTATTTATTTATTTACTTATTTATTTATATATTTAGCGCTGGAAAAGATATTCAATAAACAAAGTAATGTACCGCGAAATTCAAATAAAACATAGAGTTGATGGGCCGCGAAATCCGAATGGGAAGCGGCCCTTAAACTACAATTTCAATCAATCAGATCAATCAGATAAAAAAAAAAAATAAAAGTGAAACAAAGACCATTATTACTATTTATTTATTTATCTTTATATTTTAAAATATAGCGCTTGTAAACATCACAAATGAAATGAGAAATGTAACGTGGAATTAAAATAAAACATTGAGTTGATGGGCCACGAAATCCGTATGGGAAGCGGCCCTTAAACTGCAATTTCAATCAAAAACCAGTATTCAAGTTAATACATCGTTTTATTAGAATGCCGATCTCACATATAACAAGAGCCCAAGGGGCTTCAATATACGCCCGTGTATCTGGAATTACATTGGTTCAAATTTCAAGGTTGTTTAATAGCCTTGATTCCAATTGATCTAGCAATCCAGAGAAAGGTCTACAATTTTGCACTTCTGAGAATGTAACATATATCACATCTTATATTGAATGATAAACTAACGAGCTTAACTCTTGGTAACTAGTTGACCTTGAAGCAAGACCTGAGAGCTCACATATCCCACACTGAAATCGGCAATAGTCAAACACGAAAATAGTAGTTTTCCTGCAAATGGATTCCTTTCAGACGAGATAATTTTTCCTGAAGGAAGAAAAAACTGATGAAGTAAACATTTGTCTTGAGTTAATAAAGGGGTATGAAGTTCATAAAGGACCCCTCTCCCCGTTAAATTACTAAATGTATGGTTTTTATTTCACAACAGTATACCTAAATGTAGCGGTTTCCAATATGGGAGACAACTCCACAGGACGAATGCCATATACATGTAGGGGAGAGAACTCTGAATATTCCAACCTAACACATATGGTCAGCTAAACTTGATTCAGTTTTGAAGGACTGTGACCTTGACCTTGGACAAATTGATCTCAAAATGTATGGCTCCTCTTTGCCATGCGAGCAAGGTATACTCAAAGTTTGGTACCATTCCATACCTTGAGACTAGAGATATCGCATGGACAACAAATGTTAATGGATGAATGGACAGAACGCAACATCGCATTACATGACGTCGTCTTCGACAGGCATATAAAAATGTGATTTCCTGATTTTGGGGTCACAGTTACCTTGACCTAAATTTTGGTACACGACACTTCGTCTTCCGTCAATGTATCAATGGACACAAAAAAATCATGATTTTTATGAATTTCATGATTTTTGGGGTCACAGTGACCTTGACGTTCGGCCTTGACCTACATTTTGGTATGTGACACATCATGTCCCCCTAATGAATCTACGGACACAAAACAAAGTAATTTTCAAAGATTTCTTGATTCTGGAGTCTCAGTGACCTTGACTATTGACCTTGACCTAAATTTTGGTACATGACAAACCATCTCCCCGTAATTTCTCAATGGACACAAAAAGGTCAGTGACCTTGACCGTTGACCTACATTTTGATATGTGACATAGCCCCCTAATGTATCTACTGACACAAAAAAATGTTATTTTTAATAATTTCCTGATTTTGGGGTCACAGTGACCTTTGACCTTGACCTAATTTTTAGTAGGCGACACTTCATTTCCCCCTATTGAATACACTCACCAAATATTAGTAATTTTTAATGATTTCCTGATTTTTAGGTCACACTCACCTTTGACCTTGATTCTGATGTCACAGTGATCTTGACTATTGACCTGGATCTAAATTTTGGTACATGACAAAACGGCTACCTGTAATTTCTCAATGGACTCAAAAAATCATGATTTTTAACAATTTTATAATTTTTGGGTCACAGTGACCTTGACCTTTGACCTTAACCTACATTTTGATAAGTGACACATTGTGTCCCCCTATTACACAAAAAAATGTTATTTTTTATAATTTCCTGATTTTTGGGTCAGTGACCTTTGACCTTCGACCTTGACCTATATTTTGGTATGCGACACCTCATTTCCCCCTATTGAATCTACTCACAAAAAATTAGTAATTTTTAATGATTTCCTGATTTTCCCGTCAAACTGACCTTTGACCTCTGACCTCGACCTACCTTTCGTATGCAACACATCGTTCCCCCCCTAGGGCATCCACTCACCAAAAATTAGAACTGTAGATAGAAAACTGTCAATGATCAATGGTTTCCTGATTTTAGGCAACAGTGACCTTTGACCTCTGACCTCGACCTCAATTTTGGTACGCGACACATCGTCTCCACCTAGCGTATCCACTCACAAAAAATTGCAACTGTGGATAAAAAACGTTCACAGATATAGACCGGACACGAACCCTTCAGTGATTTCCTGTTTTTCAGGCCAGTGACCTTTGACCTCTGACCTTGACCTTCATTTTGGTACGCGACACATCGTCTCCCCGTAGGGTATCCACTCACCAAAAATTAGAGCTGTAGATAGAAAACTGTCCCAGATATAGACCGGACACGGGGGATGGACGGACACACGGACAGACGGACGGAAACCGCCATCACATAATACGTCCGCCTTTTGGCGGGCGTATAAAAATGCTAAAATGTACAGATATATTTAAGGACATGAGATATATTTCATAAACAGACAGATTCACAGATATCAAAGTAGAGAACATTATTTCAAGATATATATTTCACAGTATGATGATAAAATGTAAAATAAACGTATTTACGGATATAAAACAGAACATATTTACAAACATTTACAGACATACCCGGTACGCACATTTATACAAGAACATACCGGTAAGAAGATTGTTATAGATGGATGAATTCAATTTAGAAGTCAAGGAATATACAACCGTAAATAATACATTTAAAAGGAATATACAGCCATACCCACACAATTATACTTACACGGTTGGCCCGTTGATCTGACTGCAGGCCCGTAAGAGTTGGGACGTTGCGCTGGGCACACCACCATTCTGTTGTCTGTTTTCGATGACGCTTCACGGTATATGAATAACCCATGTTATCCACCAACTTGTCCTTCCCGCGTGTTACATACATTTTTATGGACTGGTGAGTATTTTTCAAGTTTTAACACGCAATCGATACAAAATATCTTATCGTTTTAAAATTGATTATTTGGAAAATAACATACGAAACAAATATTCGGAATCTTTGAAACAAGAACAGAAGGAGAATGGAAATGAAGCATGTTTTCTTGTGTGATTTCCCGCCTACAGAGGGCACTGTGCTGCCGGTATGCCAGTTGAGTCGTCGATGCAGTAGTCTTCGAAAGTTATGTGTATTTTTCGACTAATATTTCTTAATTATTCTCCTACAAGTTACGCATAATTTCTACAATAATTATGCAGACATTCAGCTGTCTGGTAATATAGTTTATGATATAGATAACTGATATAAGATATGGTACGAAAACGTTTGGGTACGGAAACGTCTGGGTACGAAAAGGTTAGGGTACGAAAACGACTGGGTACGAAACGGTTAGGGTCGAATCGGTTTGGGTACGAAATGACATGTATCCCATACCCGAAAAGATACGGACGTCACCGAACAGACACGGACGTCACCGAAAAGACACGGACGTCACCGAAAAGACACGGACGTCACCGAAAAGACACGGACATCACCGAAAAGACACGAATGTCACCGAAAAGAAGTATAAAAGTGGGAATTTTTAGGGCATTGCTGCATTCATTGGCCTGCTTGACCAACCTGCCTCACCAGCCTGCCTGACCAGCCTGAATCACTCTGACGAGAGGAGCTACTTGCCTGAGCCTCACCGCAGCATGAGACGTGGAGAAGATTTTCCAGGGGATCCAGGAGCGCCTCCGGCTGATGCCTTGCCCGAAGACGAGCGTGTGAGTGAACTTTATCGACGTCACTGGAACACCATACGCCATTGTTTTCACCATCACCGTCGTCTATTGGACTTGTACAATTTCCGATTGGAGGACCTCACGTATCTTCCTACCTACGCCGAGAGTATTTTTACGGACCAAGTGACAGCGTTCAAATTGAATATCACATTTGGGTACATTTTACGGCACAAAGAGACGGACCAGTTACGGTATTATTATCCCAGTAATTTGACCAGCCCTTCACGGTCGCGGATGCTATTTCTCTGGAGCCACTCATCGAGCAACTCACTACGTTGGATCCGTTGGAGTGGGCGCGTTTGCAACGTCCTAACACCAAATGGACTGTGGAAATGGTCACCAACGTCACATTTTTCGTCACCAAATTGAGAGATCATCCTATCGGTGCTCCTGTCATTCTTCCGCCTTGGCTGCTCCATCGAAAAGGACTGTATGCGTTAACGGCAGGCTATAATGGGCCCTACAAAGATCGGAAATGTCTGTTTCGGTGTTTGGTCGTTCATTTGGACGAGTGTGATCCCAAGGCTTGTGATACAGTGGCAGATGGTTATTGGGAAGAGTATCTAGAGGCGCAAGACATAGACCCACGACGGTTCCGGGGAATCCCCTTCAACTATTTGGATGTCGTGGAATCGCTGTTCGACGTCAATATCTTTGTATATCGTTTACGACGCGAGGATGACATATTTGTGGCTGAATTGGTTCATCGCTCAACAGAACGGTATGTTTCTACGATGAAAGTCAATGTGTTTGACCACGGTGGGGTGAGTCATTTTTCCCTGATCTACAATATGAGCCTGTACGCCCAATCCTACAGTTGTGCCCAATGTCATCGGGTGTTTCGCCACGCTGGGCTTTTACATCGGCACGAGAAGATTTGTCACAATACTGTGAAGCGCAAATTTCCTGGCGGCGTGTACCATAATAGTCCCACCATTTTCGAGGAGCTGGCCGATGAGGGTCTTGTCATACCGGAAGAGGACCGTTATTTTCCCTACCGGGCGTGTTACGATTTCGAGGCCCTGTTGGAACCCATGGACATGTTCTCAGCGAAAACGCAGTGGACGCAGCGTCATATTCCCCTGAGTGTGAGCATTTCCACCAACGTACCCGGCTATGACGCTGCGCCCGTCTGTTTCGTGTCGTCGGGGGACTCCCATGAGTTGATTACCCGCATGATGGGTTATTTAGAGGAAGTAAGTGCGGCTAGTACGGACTTGTTGGTGTCCAAGTTCCAGGACGTACTGGACCTACTGGACGATCGGATTCCTACACCCGGTGTATCGTTCAGCGATGATGAAGAGTCGGAGCCGGAGCCGGATAACATTCAGCCGCAGGATGTACCTTTACCTAAGCCGTATGCGGAGAAATTGAAAGCCCGCTTCCTACAATACCTAGGCCAGTTACCTGTGCTCGGCTTCAACTCGGGCGATACGATCCGTCAAGTCCGTCATCAAAAAGATCAATAATCATATGGCCCTCACTACCACGTCACTCCATTTCCTGGATGTACGGAACTGCTTAGCTCCAAATTATAGCTATGATCAGTGGGTGAAGGCGTATGACTGTGCACAAACCAAAGGGAGGTTCCCTTACACGTATTTATCGACGCTCGACCGCTTGGAGGAAACACAGTTACCACCCCGGGACGCGTTCTTTGATGATCTGAAGCAAGTGGAATGTTCGGAAGAAACGTACCGGGAACTACAGCAGGTATGGAACGACCAACATATGCAGACCTTGCGAGATTTCCTGATATGGTATAATAACTTAGACGTGGTTCCTTTCCTCGAAGCGGCCGAGAAAATGGTTCAACTCTTTCGGGACCAAAAGCACGTCGACATATTCAAGGAGTGCTTGAGTTTACCGGGTCTGGCTCTACGCCATCTCTTTCAAGATTGTCCCACTTACTTCTCGCTGATACAGCAAAAAGGCGAGGACATGTACGATTGTTTAAAGCGGAACATCGTCGGTGGGCCCAGTCTTATTTTTCATCGCTACCACGACAAGGACGTCACCACTCTTCCAGGTTGGAAATCCTGTGCCAAAATCATCGGATTCGATACTAATGCCCTGTATCTGTGGTCTCTTGCCCAGCCCATGCCCAGCGGTCATTATACGCGCTGGTTGGCGGAAGGTCAGCATTTCAGACCGCAACGCACACCCTACAAACATCTCGCCGACCAGTGGTTGGACTGGGAAGCCTATCGACGGGGAATTTCTATAAGCCATCAGACCAACGCCACAGAGAAGCGGATAGGAGATCGCCGACTCCCCGTCGATGGGTTTGCCCTTTTGGGTAGAACACCGACCATATTTCAATTTTACGGCTGCTATTGGCACAGCCACGAATGCCATTTCAGCGCTGGACGCTTCAACCAACGACGTGGGAAATCGGCGGAAGAATTACGGGAAGAAGTCCAGGAGAACGGGGATTACATCAAAGAGATGGGATACCACCTCATCGAAATGTGGGAGTGTGAATTTCACACCATGTGCCAGGCCCTCCCACATTTACGCCGTTTCCTTCAAATGCGCGAGTACCCTCTCAGTCGTCGGTGACTCCTGACTCTACCACATATGTTCGAGGCCATTCGTTCCGGGGACCTCTACGGCTTTGTGGAATGCGACCTGCATGTTCCCGACACTCAAGCCACTCTTCGCCCAGTGCCCACCCATCTTTAAAAACACACTGGTGGGTCGGGATGACATTGGAGACACCATGGGTGCCTATGCTGAGCAACACGAGTGTCTGCCTCGACCTCGACGGATGTTGATTGGTAGTATGTGGGCAGAGAAAATCTTGCTGGGTACTCCGCTACTACAGTGGTACATGAGCCACGGCCTGGAAGTCACGCGCGTGTACCAAGTCTTACAGTACGTACCCAACGCCTGTTTTGCGGGGAATGCCGACATCGTGACGTCTGCCCGTCGTCAAGGCGATCAAGATCCGAGTAAGGCCATCATCGGGGAATCGTGGAAATTGACGGGCAATGGCTATTATGTCAAAACGGTGACTAACCAAGACAAGCACATGAACGTGAATATCTATACCACCAAACAAGCCCGCAAAAAGGTGAATTCTCCCCTGTTTCGGTCCGTGGAGGTCATCGATGACGATACATATGAAATCGCTTTAGCCAAAAAGACTATCTATTACAACCTGCCCCTCCAAATTGGATGTATGGTATACCAGGTGGCCAAGCTGAGGATGCTCCAGTTTTTATATGATTTCATGGGTGTGTATTTTAATCCATCAGACTGGCAACTCATGGAGATGGATACAGACTCTGCTTACATGGCCGAGTCTAATGCGGATTGGGAGTCCCTTGTCAAACCCGAGTTACGTGCACAGTATGAGGCGGAACGGGACCAGTGGCTACCTCGACGTGACCATTACCAGTACGACAAGCGCACGCCGGGCCTCTTCAAGTTGGAGTGGAGTGGTGATGCCATGATTGCTCTCTCCTCGAAGACGTATTACTGTTACGGTGGAGCGGAAAACAATAAGTTCAGCTGCAAAGGGGTGAACCGGCGCGATCCGGCCATCGACAAAACCTTGTACCTGAACGTGCTGCAAAACCAGGCCAGTGCGAGTGGGACTAACAGAGGATTTCGGGTCGTGGACCACCAGATGCGGACGTACATCCATGCCTTCACTTTCTTTTACCCGAAACGCAAAGTCCTTCCCGATGGCATCAGTACCACTTACCTGGACTTGTGAAACTATGACATTTGATATACTTCTCATGATACAACTATAACTGTAAATATAGCGTACACGATAACTGTAAAAGTCAGGATGGCCGCCGGGCGCCAGTCCTAAGTGCTGGTCTGCGCAATGCAGGACGTGGGTTCGAATCCTACTCCTGACAGTTTTTACACACCTACTGTATTCTTTGTACATGTACATATTCTATACATTCTTGTTCACCTGAATAAAAAAGTCAAAAACATCACTTGTGTTTGTTCATGAATTTTTTTTATCAATGAACGTCAGAACAACAACGTCATAACAAAACAATAAGAACACCACGCGATGCATTGAATAAATTAAGACAACCAGAGAAATGGGGCATGCACATTAAAACGAGAGGCAGCCCAGTCGTATACGAGTACATCGCGGTCTTCGGCTTGAGAATAATCATCAAACATCTGTATGATTGTTTGCATAGAATGTCCTCTACTCCGGTGAGTGAGATAAAACACACAGTACTGTCCGCATACACTACTCAAGGGTCCTTGTAATCTTTTAGTATTCCAACGCCAAACTGTAGTAGATTCGTCCATGAACTTCACCAAATCGGGAGGCAGGGGTGCAAGTCCGTAGGAATCAAAGTATTCGCCTTGGCGCAGGGCGTCCACGTACACAGCCACCCACTGTTCACCGGGTCGAGTACGAGGGTCTGTATTCAGGATGTAGGCCGCCGGGGTGGTTGGGGTGGTGGGAAACACATTGCGTGGAAACACACCTCGAAAGGGTACCCGAGGATCTCGCTACAGTATGGCGATCAGCTGTTCTGTATCCATGACTCTAGCTGGCGTAGTCACACAGGACGTTTCTTTGCTGATCCACGGTGATGACGTTATCAAACTCGGCGTAGCAAATCACGTTAATGGTATGGAGTAGAGGGACGGAGAAACGCAGTTCCAACCGTAAGTTTCCTTTCTTGAGCAAGGCCAGTTGATGATCGTGTTCCAAGGTTGGGGTGAGGTCAAAGGCAAACAAAGTGTACCCACGGGCAAAGCCTCGTCGAGTGATGGTATTTCCCTCGTCCCGATTGTTTTGTCCTGTGGCTGTAAACAGGTTCAGGTAGCTCCGCACATAGTGCTGGTTACCAAAATCCGGTTGTAACGGACGGGCTGGGATTTGATGGCCGGCCACGTGCAGTGCCAAAAAGTTGATGTTGAAATGTTGAAAGTGGAACGGATTCTCACCCCACTGTCCATTGAAACTGGTGTTGGTGACACACGCCAGGGTAAGACGTTTAGGGAGATCCCCTAGAAATAAATTTTCACGATTGGCCGTCATCGTACCCGCTGGCACAGAGAACACCTTGGTCTGTACGCGTCGGATGGGGTACAGGGCTGGTTTTTTCGATAAGGCTTCCATGTGACTCACCAACACACCCTGTTGCAAATCCATCGTACGGACAAACAGGGCTGCATCTTGTATGACGATCTTGTACTTGGGGGCATCTCCATCGGCCATCAAGGCGAAGGTGAGTGGGGAACGGATCAAGTTGATCTTGATGGATACACCGTTCATCATGTAGCGGTCTTGCAGGAACAGATCGGCGTGCAGTCGTCCCATCATATCGACGGACGTGCTACGGGCTGTAAACTGCCTGCGATGGCCGAACCCATTATTGGCAACGGTGGTCGCATCCATGGCTCCAGGCGTATCCCTGTAGTACAGCGAGGCTTGCAAGTGTGTTTTTCGGGTATCTTCTCCGTACGACAACAGCGTCTCGATGTAGGCTCGGTACGGGTACGTATTGGTGGATGTACTGATGAGTTTATCGTTCAGACTGATATCCACCTGTTGGAACAAGGAGTGCAGCCAAAGAATCACCGGGCCTACCACCGCATCGTCTCCGTCCACTATTTTGGCTTTCACGTACAAGTACGTGTGGGCTAAATCCAGGTAGGCCGTATCTTTGTTTTCAATGGTAAATGCCAGCGGTCCCGTGCCCGTCAGGCTAGCCAGGGGTCGATGTTCTACCCAACGTCCTTCGGCGACACTGGTCTGTGTGGGTGGAATAGTCCACAAATCCAATTCACTGTTGGTAGACGGACACGACTCGGAGTGAATGAATGCCATTATGCGAAGATGTCTCTCCTACTCTTCTTCTTCTTCTGGGGTGTGCGTCGTCGGTGTGTCGGTCGGCGAATGACTCTTTCCTGTGCCGGTGGTTGTCTTTTAAGGGCTTTGGCGATCAAGACGCTGCCTGCTTCTTGGGCCCGTCGTTTCAAGGCTTGACGGGGTGCCGTTCCTCCCAAGACATCACCGGCCACTCGCAGTCCACTGCGTACCGCTTGTTTACCCACCGCTTTTACTCCCCGTGTCACCAAGGGCAAGAACGTTTTGTCGATGCTGCCCAGTATGTTACCCAACCCGTGACCTCGTTGCATGCGTGCACCGCTAAAGATGGGCAAGCTACCTCCCGTTTGTTTCTTGTAATAGTCTGCATAGCTGGCCGTATGGCACTGGTAAGTGTCGTACATTATACGAAGTGAGGAGAACGTGCTTGTCGGAAATGAAGTGTCAGCACCACTTTCCCTCGTTCGAATGCGACCGGGCGTCCCGTGTCATCTCTTATATCCATCGTGATCGTGTTGATATCGGTGTGTCGTACGGGTAGGTAGAGTATGTGGTTGAAACTCTGGGTGACTTGATCGCCATACTTCCTTCTAATGGGCACCACCCGTAACAGAGGTGTGTTGACATCGCCCACAATATGGTTGTCGACCGCGTCCGAGTAGACGTCGAGTCCGTACCCACTTTCATATCCATCACAACGTCGCCTGTGTCGGTGGTTGGACCCGCGTAGATGTTGTAAGGGAGACCTAACATTTGCTGTAGGCTATGACTGAGTTCCACACCCACGTTGGGGCTGAGCAGGATACAGGCCTTGTCGTTGTGTGCGTTGTAATCGAAGATCACATGATTCTTGAAGGGATAGGATTTGACGGGTCTTGAACTATTCGTCACCACCCGTAGAGACTTATAATGCAACAATGTGGTCAGACCCTCTATGAACGCCTTGGGGGTATCGTATTGGCCTTCGGGTAGAATCAGTCGGTTTACTTTGCCTTCGTAGGTCACCTCGTACCACACATCCTTGCCTCGCACGTTGTATCACGAGTAAGGGTATTGAATATCCACCAGTCCACATTCCCACCGTCCAGGTAAATGCAACGGTTGCGGTAATTGGGTCACGTACTTGGCCAAGGTGTTGTCAGGAAACACATCGAGCGAACTGTTACTGGGCAACGTGAGGTAAAACATGACGACTGAGCTTTCTTGCTTCTGCACCTGTCTTTAATAGGGCTCCCAGGCCTTGGGTGATTTACCCCGTCGTCGTGATCGTCGCGGTGACTTGCTACGTGTCATAGAACTTGATGTACGTAGTTTCAGGGGGTGGCGTGGTAAAAGGGGTGACGAAGTAGGTGCTCGTCGTTGTGGTGTTTTGGGGGGTGACTCCGGTTCCCAAGAAGGTAGTGGTGGTGGTGGTGGTGGTGGGCCACTCGGCGATTGCTGGGTCCGCTGCATCCACTGCCAACGTTGAGGATTCCCCACCAATTCTTGAGGGACGTGTGTGTCTTTCAACCCCTGAGCAAAGGCTTCCCACCCCGGTGGATTAGAGTGTTTGCGAGAGCGCACCGTATCGTTGATCAAATCGGTGATATGAGATCCCGGCACCACTCGGTTTCGAATAAGCAGTTCCCCCTGGTCGCTCCAACCCATATCAGGATTCTGTTTCACCCGGTTCAACAATAAACGAGCCTTGGTCTTGAATGCCTTAGGGACACTGGCCAAGACTTCATCTTCCAGCTGAGGTGATGATGGCGGTGTTGGTGCTGGCGCTGGTGGTAGTGGTGGTGGTGTTGCACCACCCCTATATTGATCCATAAACGTCTTGTACCGGTTCAGCGTCTGCTGGTAGAGTTGAATTTTCTCGTGATCGGGTAGTCGACGTTGGAGTATACTATTCATCTCTTCGTCGAGGGACTGGGGTTGTTGCACCGTGGCAGGCACGGGATAGGGGGATTGCAAACTCTGTAACAGTCGAGGTTCGACCAGCATCATTTTTTTCGTATGTTCCATGACGTTAGCGTGCTCCACCCAAGATGGACCCTACTAACGGTCCCAGTTCGGAGGCGGCTAAGGGAGCGAGTAGTGCCCCGAGCAATCCACCTCGCTGTAACACCTGTTTCTTTTTCTTTAAACTTCCCGTCTTCTTCACCAGCGTTCGGAGACCCGTCTTGTGACGTTGCACTTTCCCTTTCTGCAGGGGACTGAGAGGAACATCCCTTTTAGCAATTTATGAGCGACTTCACACAAACCCCGTACCAATCCCGCGTCCGCGCCGCGCACCAGGGCCCGGCCCACCTCCGGTGGCGCGCTGCGTAATACACGGAGCGCCGGCGCGTGCTTCCGTATCCGCGCAGACATGATGAAGAAGTGAATGCTAGAGTGTTGTGTCTTCTTTTATTTATTTGGGCGTGTACACCGTCTGGAACTCTCCGGAAAAAATGTGGGTCCGCAATCGAAGTGCTTGTTTCAAGTCGATGAGAAGATAACCGTGGGCCCCCTGGGTGGCTTCCCGCACAAAGGCCGTGTTTTTAGGGTACATCTGTCTCGCCAGGTGCATAATTTGTGATGCGTCTCTGGGGTTTTTGAACAACACCACATACTGAGCATTCAAAGTAATGTTCCTGTGCTCTTTGTTCTTACTGAAGAGATTCTGGACGATGTAGATGATGCTCAACCGACCTTTCGTAAAGAGACGCGTCACCCGACAGTCCGTTTCGGTCATCAGATCGTCTACCACCACCAACGTGTCTTCTGGGGTATCCTCTGGGGGTAATCCTTCCACCAAGGTGAGTCCAGGTATGCGTGCCAGTTCCTCGTACGCAGGCTGCCAAGCTCCATAACACCAGAGGATGCGAGCCACGGGCGGTGAAATGAGGGCTGACCCGTGTTGGATGGGACGTTGAACGAAGTGTTTTTTTCCCGACCCGGTCTCAGCGATGAGACACATGAAGGGATGCTGCCACCGAGGATCCATAGGTTATTTGGTAATTTGCGCCAAGCGTTCAGAGGCCCACCACCGTTGTCGTGGATCCCACCGGGGGTCGTAGTCGTTCGGGTACCGTTGCCGTGGTAAACGTGGTACTATACCCACTCTAGGCGTTAGAGTCGTGGTCGTGGGAGTCCTATGTTGCCGTGGTTTTGCCCTGGTAGCTGTGATGGTGGAAGATGATGCTGGTGGGGGGCTCCTGAGGGTAGGACTAGGCAGGTACACGGGTGGTACCCTGGTGAAGTTCCGCAGAGTAGTAGTAGTAGTGGGAATGAGAGTGGGACTAGACCGCGTAGTGGGACGTGCTGTAGAACCTGGTGGTACCCTGGTAATGTTCCGCAGAGTAGTAGGAGAGATGGTGGTGGTGGTGGTGGTGGTGGTGGTGGTGTTGGGTGATTGCACTTGACGTTGGGGGGCAGCTATTGGACGAGTGGATGGTAGGTTGAAACAGGATATCAGGTACGCCAAGTCGTAGAAGACTCCTCCAAACAAGGTACCCAGAAGCACTAGTAGACACACGACGGTACCGACTTGTCCTTTTCGAGTCCGCAGCAGTAAGGGCAGATGTGCACTATCCATGGTACAACCCTAGACTGAACGCTGTAGGCGATGTGAGGTAGAATTTATAGCCGTTTCATGTCACGGGCGGAGACCCAGGAATTAAACGAACTGGACCAACCTTGCCATTTGACGAAATGATAGGGGATGCCACGTCGACGTTCCGTTTTCAAAATCTTTTCCACCGTGTAGTAGTCTTTCCGTGTATTTACCACCGGTTGTAATTCCGCCTCGTAAAACGTGCCTTGCAGTGTTTCTCCTTGTAGATCTTCCAGTTGATAGACGTGTGGGTTTCGAGGGCTATGGCGAACGATGACAAAGTGCTCGTCACTCCAGTTGGGCAAGTGACTTTTCTCAAACTGCCCTTTGACTTTACTGATCCGTACCACATCTCCGCGTTTGTAACGAGGTGAAGTGAGTGGACTTGGTTCTATCGAGTACAGCGTACGGCGCACTTGATGTTCGTTGCGTTCCGTCACATCGAGGGGGGGCCGCTGGATACTGCGATGATAGGCTCGATTGCACCCTTGGACCAGTTGAGGTAGCACATCGATGTACCGTCGGGTGTTTTTGGCGGTAAAATACTTGTACATCCGACCTTTGAAGGTCCGATTGAATCGTTCCACCACATAGGCTTTGGTCTCGTTGTACGTATGGAAGAAAAACACCTTCTGTTTCTTAAAGGCTTGAAAGTGTCGGTTGAGAAATTCTGTGCCTTCATCCGTTTGCAAATAGAGGGGTTTGCGACCCGTCTTGAAAATCTGCTGGAACGCTCGTACCAGATTCTCTCCTGTTTTGGTCCGGATGGGTAGCACCCACGCGTACTTGGATAAAATATCGATACAGGTCAACATGTACCGATGTCCATCATTGTGGGCAGCAAATCGACTCATATCGACCAAATCGACCTGCCATTGTGCGTCTACTCCTCCTACGATGACTCGGTTACGGCGAAAATGTCGTCGGGCTGCTCGATGTAAGCTATAAGTGTCTTGGGTTTTTAACCATTCTCGAATTTCCGTTCGACTGATGCCTTGGGAATGTGCAGCTCGAGCGAGCGCTCCCACAGCGCTATAAGCGGCTGGACTGGTTGGGTTGTAATACCAATCTGTTAACACCTTGTTCACAGTCTTACTCCACGTGGACTCCTGCCGGTCGGCCTTGCGAGTGCTCCACTGGCTTCCCTTTCGGGTCCCCCTCTGGGTGCCCCACCGGGTGCCCCTCTGGGTTGCGCTGTTGTGTGTTCGCTTCATGGTAAGACACTGACACTCTAGCCTGTGTGCACCCTATAGATATAGTACTTCATCGACAATGGGGACTACTTTTTCCAAGGCCGCCCATAGATCAGGGTCCAGGGTAAAATGTCCTCCGTCCAGACAGATGAGTTGAGCAAAAAAGACGCCGCGCAAAATGTAGACCTCGTCACACAGGTGAATGCTATCACCGTCCAATGTTCCCTTTAACACACGTTTCAAGGTGGTCCATCCCTCCGGGGACAGAGAGACGTCGGCTTTGGGTGCCCACCCAGTGCGGTTATGGGTGAGATCGACTCGTTTGGGGTACAACAATAGGGTGCAGCCAGGTGTAAGAGTCCGGGTAGCCACCGAGTTCGCGTCGGGGTGCAGTAAGTCGTGGACGTCGGGGATAATAGCTTTCAGCGCCTGCCATAATGCAGGACGGAGTGTGATATGGGGGCCACCACGATGTTCTAACCGGGAAAAAAGAATCATCTCCACCACTTCGTAGGTAGACACCGACTCCCACGTGCATGAAATCGACTTCGGGCTCTTTTCCCTGTAACAACCGTGTCAATAGAGTCCACCCTGCTAGGGTTAAAAATAGCTTCACCTCTCGGGTTTGTTCTTCGATGAGCTGCAGGTGATGGTCATTGACGATCAGGGTGACGTTGGCGGTCAGTTGGAACAACGCAAGCTCACCATCTGCTCCGCACGCTCCCATGGTGGTGAATGACAAACACCGGCTAGGGAGGCCTGTATATATAGAGTAGCGCGCTTCCTGTACAGGCGCTTATACTACACCCTGTCAGTCCCTAGTGGACTAACCTCTACTCCCGCAAATAGGGTTGGACGGGTAATTTTTATACTACTACAATGTCAAGTCCCCTATGGGTATAATTAACCCGTAGTCCGTAGCCGTACACGTTATAGTTTTTATTTTTTCATGTCTCTCTATCCTAGTCCGTACCCGTACACGTTATGGTTTTATTGTTCCGTCTCCCTTCACCCTTCGTGAAAATCCGTGATCATTCGGTAGTGTAATGTTAAATTAACCCCTAGTCCGTAGCCGTATACGTTATAGTTTTATTTTTTCGTGCCTCTCTATGCTAGTCCGTACCCGTACACGTTATAGTTTTTATTTTCCATGGCCCCACCTTCGTCAAAGTCCGTGATCATTCGGGTGTAATGTTATAGGGATAGGAATTGATTTAACCTAGGATTTCCTATAGCACAGCTTGGTGCAAAAACCAGGATTGAAATGTTAACCCAGAAGGTATTGCAGCGCCTTATTGGGCCAATCAGCATCCATTATTTCAACCAATGGCTAACCCTGAACAAGACCCAATGAGTGGGCTAAGCCGGTGTTTAGACAGCCAATCGATATCATCCTAGGTTATTGTATGGGCCTTCAATTTAACCTAGGAAATTGCCATTGAAAGCTTGGTAGGATTCTGGCGTCATGGTGGGCCGTGTGCCACTATCGCATTTGGACCAATGAATATCCATTATTTCAACCAATAGATTTGTCCGAAGAAGAGCCAATCGATGAGGTTCGCGCCTTTTAGACAGCCAATGGATATCCATCACATTCAGACCGTATTGAGAGAAAACATGAGCCGTGTAGCAAAGATGTCGACTGGAGGGTGCAAGTTAGCGGCAAAGGCCAAGGTTGAAAGAAAAGAGAGAAGAGAATTGGCGAGAGGTGTAAAAGAATTTTGGATGGACGAAATAAAGAAATGGACCCGGGAAAACACCAACGTATCACCGCTAGCCTGGGGCGATTTACATCATCTGGTTACCAGGGCGCCGGCCGATTTAGAGGGGCGAGCCTGGCTGGACGCCCTAGAGTACGTCTTGGACCAACAACAACAGCCCCAACAACAAGAGTTCATAGACATCAGCGTGCTGCAAAGAATTGCGCCAGCGTCATTTCTGTACCGGATTCCATCAGTCCCGGATGCGAAGCAACAGCCCCAACAACAACAACAACAGCTGGGCCCCCAACAACAACAGCCCGGGGGCTACTTCTCCGCCAGTTTGATGGGGTAGACAGGACAACCCCATCCCCTGAATAAAACAGGGTAAGCAAATTGATTCCTACGGCCCTTTTCGGGGCCACCCCAATCTTACGATAGGGGACTTCTAACGTGGCACATTCAATTAAAATCAGGCCCTACATTTGTGAATCTCCTCTCCTCTATATTCTATGATTACCAATCTCCAACGCCAAAAAAAATCTGCCATCAAAGGCCCTTTTGAGGGCCAATCCCTAGCCTTCCAAACAGGACTTGTAACAATTGCCCCTAGGCCCCACGAATGCCAATCTCCTCTCCTCTATGATTACCAATCTCCCACATCTCATACTCCACAGCTGTTCTAAAAGCCCGCCATGACCCATCTCCACCTCCTGACAAAAAAAAAAAATTTTTACACTCGGCTTTTTCCGGGACTACTCGGTATATTTATTAGAGTAGTATATTATTACCGTACATTCATACTAATAGTGTGTGGGTGTTATTTTTTGTTTTTTGACCTGGGCGCTGTTAGTAGGAAGTTCCCATTCACTAAGTGTTATTTACCTATTTTTACCTAGGTGTGTGCATGCAGGAGCTGATGTTTGTGCTTTTAATTAGAAGCTTGCCCTTTCGAGTATAATTGGATGGTCCTCATAAGGACCGTTAGGAAGGTGTAAGGGGATTACACCGATCGGAGCAGGTTTTCTCGCCTCTTGGTACACACGGGACATTTCAGCGTGACGAGTGTACACGCTATGGGCCTATAAGTGGGCGTAGGGGCTGGTCTTCCTCCATGTTTGTGGATACAGCGGATACATAACGCTTGGTGTACACAGGGAAATATGGCGAATTTGGCGTAGCGACTACTGCATTGGACACAGGGCAAATGCTTTGCCGCTCCCCATGTTGTGTCTCGCCCCAGTCTTCTTATTTCGGTGCAGTAGTACTCAAGATATCGCTGCTGTAAAACAGCCGTCTGTTCTTTTTCTTGTTCTTTTTGTTTTTGTTTTTCTTGTTCCTGGTGTTGTTCTTGGTCTTGGTCTTGGTCTTGGTCTTGGTGTTGTTTGAACAGATGTTGTATGACTCGTTCAAGCCGTTCGTGGTGGGAGGTACTATCAGGCCGTACGTCGTAGGTACTATTGCCCACTCCATCGATGAATTGACCGGTTGCTTTGTGAAGATAGGACCGTTGTTGCAAAACTGCGGTGAAATCTCCATCCGCCGCCTCTTCTTCTTCTCCTTCTTTTTCGTCGTCTTCAATATCGATGAATTGACCCGTGGCATGGTGAAGATACTGCCGCTTTTGTTGTGAAACTGGGGTCAAAGTCTCGCTGCCATCTACCGGCTGGTCTTCTTTTTCTTCTTGTTCGTCATCTTTGCATAGCTCTTCTAATATGTCGTCAAGCCACGACTCGTTAATAATATTGTGCACTCCATCAATATCCATGTATTGAGCCATGATGTAGTTCAAAATGAATGGATAGCAGACGATACACAGCGCGCTTTTTATAGTCTAACCGTACAGCGCCCGTATGAGGGCGCGGACGTCACCGAATCTTCATACTGGCCAAGTGTCTCCGCTCAGACCCACTGTAATTTTGTGTTTCTCTTCCATCTTCAAACCGGTCTCATTTTGCAATAAATGCGAGTTGACGTGTAAAACTATTTTAAACTTGAACTTTGGGAGCTTATAGTGTATCGCTGAAAAATTCAGAAGGCTGACGGCAGGCTAAAACTATTTTTTTTATCATTTTGTCGGTTTTAGACCCCTATGGTTATGGGTGTGGTTGTGTGGAAAACCCGGTAAATTTGAAATAAACCGGCTTGCCTCTGTAAAAACACTTTAGGTGTCTTCCTTACATCCTTATAATGTCACCCTGAAAATTTCAGCAGGTTTATCGATGGAAAAGTGTGATTTTTTGTCCTGCCACTCTTGCTACGGTAACACGGCCATTGACACGCATAGCTGTACATACACTCGGCTCCATACTGTATAGTGCTGTGTTACCGTAGCAAGAGTGGCAGGACAAAAATTCACACTTTTCCATCGATAAACCTGCTGAAATTTTCAGGGTGACATTATAAGGATGTAAGGAAGACACCTAAAGCGTTTTTACAGAGGTAAGGCGGTTTATTTCAAATTTACCGGGCTTTCCACACAACCACACCCATAACCATACGGGTCTAAAACCGACAAAATGATAAAAAAAAATAGTTTTAGCCTGCCGTCAGCCTTCTGAATTTTTCAGCGATACACTATAAGCTCCCAAAGTTCAAGTTTAAAATAGTTTTACACGTCAACTCGCATTTATTGCAAAATGAGACCGGTTTGAAGATGGAAGAGAAACACAAAATTACAGTGGGTTTGAGCGGAGACACTTGGCCAGTATGAAGATTTCGGTGACGTCCGCGCCCTCATACGGGCGCTGTACGGTTAGACTATAAAAAGCGCGCTGTGTATCGTCTGCTATCCACTCATTTCAACTGCATCATGGCTAATGGTAGTAGACGGTCACTTTTCAACGCAATGAACACGGGAGTGTCGACCGAAACTTTCAGGGTGACAATTCGAGACGGAGAACAACAACAAGATCCTAGACGGATTCGCTCGAGCGGAGGAGACGAACATGTTACAATCATTACGAGCTTGCAGCGTGTTGCTGAAGCTCAGATTGCTGAAGCTTTGAGGAGGAGAAGCGCACAACAAGATAGAGAAATAAGGGACGCTGTGCAGGAAGAGGATGATGATGAGGAAACAGACGATGAAGATGTACACGGAGAGTTGGAGTGGTTAAACAGTAGTAGACCCCCAGCAACTACAGCTTCGACTCAGACGGCTACCACAACGATGGCTACCACAACGACGGCTACCACAGCGACCGCAACAGGAATGACAACACCACCACCAGAGATCAGCCGCCTGAGACAACAAATTGACGAATTAGAAGACGAAAAGACTACACTACGCCTACAACTGGCTAGGGAGCAGAAGAGATCAACCTGTACCGTCTGTCAAGACGATGAGACGATGTACGCCTTTTTTCCTTGTGGCCACCTGGCCCTATGTGGTGTATGTGTACTAAGCTTAACATGCATGGCGGGCTCGTGCCAATGCGCAGAGACAGAGGAGCTTCATATGAAGTTACGATGCCCTGTGTGTCGGGGATGGGTATCAAACATCGACAAAATATTCCGGCCGTAACAGTGTGATGACCAACTCGCTGTACTTTTCAAAGGCCCTTATTAGGGCCACCTAATTACACCTAACTTTCTAACTAAAAGCACAAAACACCAGCTCCCACACCAATATCCCTTTGCATAGAGTGAACACTGACACACATTTGAATTTCTAATATTTATTAACACAGTAGAATGAACATAAGGTTTTCACCACAGTAGACTCTTGGTGTTGAATTTTCTAATACAATTATACGCTGTCAAGGCGCTTAAATGAACATAGAATGAACATAGAAGGTAGGAATACGGTCATGTCTGAATGTTCAATATTTATGCAACAAGACTTGTTTGAACTCGTCATTTTCTTTCTGCCCCTGGTGCACGTATATGAAGGTGGCAATCTGTTCACGTGGAATTCTGGGTGGACAGGCAGCTTGCAATGCCTCGGCAATTGCACCTCGTTAACGGCGTGTAGTCCCTCAGTCATCAGCGCGTCTGATGGTATACTATTGTTCATACACGTATGCGTGTTGAAGAGACCGTTCTTGTTCTGACAGCCTGCACATTGCTCGATACGCAAGTGTCGAATGCGGGGTCTGAGATGATCCAGGAATGTGTCGATGTACTTCTTATAAATATACTGAGTCACCTGGTCAGACAGGACTTCATGAATTTCACCTGTCAGACTCCCCAGCTTCCGCCACGCAGGTATTTGCAGGGTGACGCCCTCAGGTAAAGGAATACGCGTATCTCCCCTCAACTTCCATTTACGAATATGCACCAGCAGCATGTTGTTGAACATAGAACAGGTGAGGAAGATGTCGTCGCCCACATAAAATTTCGCTTCGTCGCTCCCCTGGTGGTCAATGACCGCATCGACGGCGTAATAAATGGCCTGTACTCTTATCCAGGTCTCCAACGTCAAGGTGATATGCTTAGGTGGTTTGTCGTCCCAGGCCGTTGCGTTAAAGTGTACTTGCTCTTCTTTGACGCTCACAGTTAAATAGGGAGAGAGCTCCCAAGTGTTCGTCTGGGCCGCCTGGTAGGCCTGCTGGATGATGTCATTGATCTGCTGCACAGACATAGGAAGTAGCACCTCTTCCTGCCCTTGCTCAGGCACTTGCTGGGGCACTGGCTGAAGCACTTGCTGAGGTATTTTTAAAGGTGTTAGTCGGGGACGTTTGGCAGGTGGACCGGACTCTTCGTGGGTACGTTTGGTACTCCCTTCGGCGATGTCCATGACTAAGATTTTATCTTCTGAATCCAGGGCTTGAAGTAGACATGCTATTCCTTCATTTCCCGTCTTCTTCAGCGCCTCCACGAAGGCTTGAAATGCTAAGGGGCCACGGCGCAGTAGATCGTCGATGAGGGCTCTGTTTTGTCGCGAAGTGGTCTTCCCCGCCATGATATCTTCCACACCGTGTTTAAGGATTATGTTTTCCACCATAAGCAGATCACATATATCGGCCACATGCTGCATCTCATCAACGAGGCGAATACGGTGCTGTAGAAGCTTAGCTCGGTGAGATGACTCCATGACTGTTGGCTCAGGCTGGTCAGGTAAGTAGCTGCTATGGTAAGATAGGCTGAAGAAGTTGCACTGGTGAGGCAAGTCCCGGTGAGGAAGGCTCAGGCTGGTGAGGCTCAGGCAAGTAGCTCCTGTCGTCAGAGTGGTTCAGGCTGGTAAGGCAGACTCAGGCTGGTCAGGCAGGCTGATGAGGCAGGTTGGTGAAGCAGGCCAATGAATGCAGCAATGCCCTAAAAATTCCCACTTTTATACGTCTTTTCGGTGACATTCGTGTCTTTTCGGTGACGTCCGTGTCTTTTCGGTGACGTCCGTGTCTTTTCGGTGACGTCCGTGTCTTTTCGGGTATGTATGAGGGTCTGGAGGAAGGCAACTGTATGTGGCGAGTTGTATGTGTTTTTTTCGGTGACATGGAAAAACCCCACTGGACGTCAGCGAAATTGTGAAAAAACCCCACAGACAGGTCAGTACATGTCCTATCATGTTTCCAGGTCACGCGACGTCACAGAAAAAAACACATACAACTCGTCACATACAGTCGCCTCCCTCAAGACCCTCATACATACCCGAAAAGACACGGACGTCACCGAAAAGACACGGTCGTCACCGAAAACACACGACCGTCACCGAAAAGACACGGACGTTACCGAAAAGATACGAACGTACCGAAAAGACACGGACGTGAGTGAAATTGTGGGAAAGCCCCACAGACAGGTCAGTACATGTCCTATCATGTTCACAGGTGAACGGACGTCACCGAAAAGATACGGACGTCACCGAAAAGACACGGACGTCAGCGAAATTGTGGAAAACCCCCACAGACAGGTCAGTACATGTCCTATCATGTTCACAGGTCACGCCCCATTCACCCAGACCGGAAGTCACGTCATACCTGCGCACAACACTCCCGCGCACACCCACTCCACAATTCCTGCGCATGCGCAGTGACGAGCCAACTACTCGAACGGTGTTTACACTACTACTGGCATACATGTATGCTCCCAAACCCTGATGACATTAAATCTCTCTCACTCACGTGATGAATTGTGTAATCAGGCACAGCGGCCCCCCCCCCAATATTTTCAGCAAAAAAAAAAGAAACAAGAAAAGAAGGAAACGAGAGAAAAAAGGCAGAAACAGATAAAAAAAAACGATCAAGCGAAAAACCTATATCTGTATTGAATGCAGATTTTACTTTTCAATAAGCCTGAGGGGCACCCTTGTTCATTCCATAATCCGAATTAAGTCATGGTTCGTCTGTCAAATTCAAGCCATGACGGATAGCTTACATTACAACGAATATCAGCCACTTCAACAGGAAATATTTGTGAGCTTATGATCTCTCCGAACATGCCCATATTTGAACGAATTAAGTGCCAATCAATGTCTCCATCTGGTTGCTTTGAAGTCAGATGTTTATAGGCTATCCGAGATTTGTTTTATATTTAAGATACGCCCTCATGTTGTTTCCTCTCGGACTTCAAAGAGTTTGTCCTTCAGCTTCTTCTCTACTTAGGGAGCTTCTTGAAATAAGAACATGAGTTCCTTGATAGGAATGGCATATGCTGGTTAGGCAAATCGGATACACCATGACCAGTGTGGTGTTCTGATCTGGATGGATTAGAGTTCCAATTGGAATGGCCATTCCCCTTTTGTTATGGCATAGCCATCCTTTGTCTCCCTAGTTTCAAAAAGTATGCCATGGAGTTTCTAGGATTTCCAACTCGGCGCAGCATGCCTCTCAGTTCCTAGCATGCCTCAATTTCAAGAAGCTTCCTTAAACTGTGCTTCAGTCTGATTAAACGGAGATTCCACGCAGGTAGCGTATTGCCCCAAAACACCCTCCATTCATTGGTTGATACTTTAAACGGACAGTTCCAGTAATAACTGTACAGTCCTAATCTGCCTACAAGGCCTGGTATGGAGATTGGAGTGCCTTTTTACAGAACTTTATCATGGAGGATGGCTCATTCACACTCATTAGTTGACCTGTGTTCGGCTCCCCAACAAGCATGACAAGCAGAAAGTATCTGTGTTGTTGACATGATTAAAGCTTGATGAATCTTTTGATTGAAATGAGATTTATTTAACATTTAATTTATTTCTACTTCCGAACATTCTCATTTTCTTGACGGGGAATATTAAAAAAAAATGAGAAACAACAAAACAGGTAAAATATACAAAGATTACACATATGAAGATTTCTTGTTTTATTACTCGGAAATACGCTAGAACGCGTCTCCGGCCGTCTAAGACCCCTGGAGTTTACGGGGCCTGGGCGGCCCCTGGACTCTCGCCTATTTGTGCTTTGATAGTGGCCCCCCCAATCACGGCAGACCCGTCATGTAAGACAACTTCAATCGGCAACACTCTGCGTGCAATATACGTGGCCCTTTTCACTCCTTGGTTGAATGGTTCCCCACATGTAGTCACCTATTGTATCTGTCTTACATGACGGATTTGCCCCAATCACCAATTGCTTCCGCCGTGCCTGCATCTGCATGACATGTGAACACCTATCCTGAAATCTAACATCGCTTATGTGACACGAAAGCAATTAAATTGTCATTGTCAACTTGGAGTACATGTATCGAAAGGCGTGAAGTGCTATATGTAACCCGATACACCAAATTGAAGCTTGCTCTTCCGCGACCTGGACTGGCAATTAAGTTGGTGTCATATTACATGAGGGAGGTGACAGGCTAACTGAATTGTATAAAGATCTCCACCAGCCATTTAATTGCCATGGATGTTGGGGGCCTGCATTGCATCAAGGGATAGAAGTGGAATTTTATTGTCATGGATGTAGGCATTTGCGTACACTTCGCCATCCATAAGATGGCTTGCGAATCGTGTGTCTCCATTATCACGGAGCGATATCCGGTATCCGGTGTTATGCTGTCTCAGGAAGAACTAGTCCGTACAAGTGCCAAAACCTGCTTTGCTATATTAGAAAGACGCCGGAGTAGTGTGTATAGGTGAACCTTATATAAAGTTTTACTTATGTATGTTGTCTCTCGTAACTCTAATAAGAGTGGTGTGTGTGTACTTGTGAATTGTGTTTTTATCTATTTTAATGTTTCCTTGTACATGCAGTGAGACATAAATGAACTATTATCTTATCTTATCCGTGATTCTGTTCGGCCTTCATCCGGCGGAGAACAGACTCGAAAACTCTGATAAATTACAGGTTTTCATACATACCCCGGAAACAGATATTGTCTGGGCTTACAAAATATATAGGTATGAATAACTTTCGTATCATCCAAGAGGTGTGGTAGATCTGTAATTTTGAACAAGTAGATCATCACATGACTCGAAAATGGCGGGTTACGTTGGGGTTACGTCGGTAGACTTTAGCTGATTGGCTGACGAAGTCACGTGGTATTGATTTCTGGAAATTCCCTCTAGCAGTTGCCGAAAGTAGTCTGAAATGGATACACACGATCCCAGGGTCAGTCTTACCGCGTATAGATGACCGAGATGGTTACAGGTTGGGATGTAGGCGGCCTACGTCATCAGGTTTCAGGACAATCGGGAGCCAGCAACGAACAACGAATGTAATAAAACAAGAAAACTTATTGATGCAGATGCATCAATGCCGGCGGAAACGTTTGTAGCTTATAATCTGCGTATTACAAGCCGATTACGTGCGCAGCTGGTGAATACAGGTCACGACGCACCATTATGGTTAAAAAAAACGTCGATTTGTTTGTTTTCATTAAAGGTTTGACTAATGTAGTTCGCGCAAGAACCCATCTGGAAAGTGTGGGGTTAGCCGGAAGTTAAGTGCTTGCTAGCAAAATGTGCACATGAACCGCATGTTCAACTAGGACTTTGAAAGTAATGTTCTCTGGTTGACGTATTAAGTCACTTCATATAGCCTGATGTAAGAGTTCGCGCTGTGGCATTATATGGGGCCCATCACCAAGCCACTATTTCTTTATTGATGTGTGTCATTGTAAATTAAGCCTAGATCGACTTTCTCTACACATCAATCCGATCCGCGTGTTTTACTATTTCGAGTTTTTAGTAACTCGCAGTTCAATCTCAAACATTTGCTGCAGACATACAGGTGAATAACTTGATCATGTATGGTCATCGATTTGGTCTCTCAGCCATAATAAAATAGTACCAAAGGACATTTATTCGATGAATTCATTATAACGGAATTACTATTAATGTGTTAACCACGAACGGGTGATACAATCCTGTCGTTTTACGATATGAAACTAGTTGGATCACTCCACGGCACGTCTGTGAAGTATGGCTCGAGAAAACATCTGTTTCTCGTCCAATATCAAGATGGCCGCTCCCATGTTTACTGAATTCAGGTATCCGGCGGCGCTGCGCCGCCGGAAATAAAACTTGTATTCGCAACGTTCATAATCCGAATTTTACCACATTTCTTTCGCGACACGTCGTTATCATTGCGAAGTTCATGTGAACACGCGCTTCTTTCGCGACCTAGCGTTACAACTGCGAAGTTCATGTGAACACGCACTTCTTTCGTGACCTAGCGTTACAATTGCGAAGTTCATGTGAACACGCACTTCTTTCGCGACCTAGTGTTACAATTGCGAAGTTCATGTGAACACGCACTTCTTTCGTGACCTAGCGTTCATAATCCGAATTTTACCACATTTCTTTCGCGACACGTCGTTATCATTGCGAAGTTCATGTGAACACGCGCTTCTTTCGCGACCTAGCGTTACAACTGCGAAGTTCATGTGAACACGCACTTCTTTCGTGACCTAGCGTTACAATTGCGAAGTTCATGTGAACACGCACTTCTTTCGCGACTTAGCGTTACAATTGCGAAGTTCATGTGAACACGCACTCTTTCGCGACCTAGCGTTACAATTGCGAAGTTCATGTGAACAAGCACTTCTTTCGCGACCTAGCGTTACAATTGCGAAGTTCATGTGAGCACGCACTTCTTTCGCGACCTAGCGTTACAACTGCGAAGTTCATGTGAACACACACTTCTTTCGCGACCTAGCGTCACAATTGCGAAGTTCATGTAAACACGTACTTCTTTCGCGATCTAGCGTTACAATTGCGAAGTTCATGTGAACAAGCTCTTCTTTCGCGACCTAGCGTTACAATTGCGAAGTTCATGTGAACACGCACTTCTTTCGCGACCTAGCGTTACAATTGCGAAGTTCTAAGAACACGCAATTACGTCAGATGGCGTAACAATTGCGGACTTCCTCGGGTTTAACAACGCCAGGAAGTACACGCACACGTCGACGGTATCGGAAGTCCATCTTGCATTGTTAGAAGTACTGGTACGAGTCGCTCCCGGATCAGTTGGAAGATATTCGAATGGGCCTATAACAGCGCGAGACCCGGCTGTAAAAACTGGAATTGTATGATATTAAATATGCGGAGGGAAATACATTGTACAGTACAGTAAGAGATATGTAAGGAGAACAATGGAGTCAAAGTTAATGACTGTTTTTATTGATAAGTGGAAAGAAAGGTTAAGTAAAGATAATGGTAAGCTTAAAACACAGAAATTTCAAATCCATGTTCCAGGTGGAACCCTATGTAACAAAGGTTATATCAAAGAATCACAGAAGTGCTATGGCAAAGTTTAGGCTTGGGTCGCTTCAATAAGACTGGAACGGGTCGGTATGAGAATTTAGAAATCCATGAAAGAATATGTCCAATATGTAAACATTCCGTTGAAGATGAGGTACATGTTTTAATAGAATACCCTGCTTATGACGGTATAAGCTATGATATCCGTTTTGAAATGTTTGCACTCTTAGGTGATGACATGTCAAATAGTGACGTAATATTCGTTATGCTGTCTCAGGAAGAACTAGTCCGTACAAGTGCCAAAACCTGCTTTGCTATATTAGAAAGACGCCGGAGTAGTGTGTATAGGTGAACCTTATATAAAGTTTTACTTATGTATGTTGTCTCTCGTAACTCTAATAAGAGTGGTGTGTGTGTACTTGTGAATTGTGTTTTTATCTATTTTAATGTTTCCTTGTACATGCAGTGAGACATAAATGAACTATTATCTTATCTTATCCGTAATGACTTGAGTAAAACTCTAATTAAGTTATCTAGTCAGCTTGATAAAACGGCATGATTTTAATAATATTCGAGCAAAATACCGTAGACATATAAAAAAGGTAAAAAAAGAAATACAAAAAGTCTCTAGTAGTAGGTAAAAGCTATTTGAAGCCACATTTCACCCGGATGTAGTGACGTCACGGGGAGGATTGAGGAGGAACTAGTGGCGCCATCTGTACACTCTGGACGCAAGGGAGACAACTCGATCTGCCAGAGTTTGGCCGCCATCTTGAATTTTTGAGGCGGTGTGCGCTTGGCGGCCATCTTGAATGTTGTGGAAAAGGGGATGTATTCCTCCGCGGTGATGCGGTCCTGGCGGTCATGCGGTCGAGGGAAAAGGCCTCCGCGGAGAAAAAGTAGTCCCTAGACTGGAAATACGCTGCATGGTCCGATGGGGTCGAGTGAGGTATCAAAGTGAAGCTTATGTGAAGGGGCATCTAATGGGCTGGGTGTGGGGTTGAAATAGCGTCATTCTGCGCATGCGCGGTGGCCCAAGGGTATTAAAATAGCCGTGTTGGAGCTAGGGGAGCCCCTAATGGTCCAATGGGGTCATATGAGGTATCAATGTGAAGCATTAAGAATGGCGTTGGTGGGCGTTGGTACAAGATGGCACTTCCCACGACGAATTCCCACCGCGGATGGTCCGGGTCGAGCGTTTATTGTCCCGTGTATCTCCGCAGAAAATCAACAAACAAAATGGCGGCTCCAGGATGGTGTGGGGACGCCCTTTCCACATCACGGCGTCGATCCAAGCCATAGCGCCATCTGCACACACTGACGCAAGGGAGACAACTCGTGTATACCAAGGGTATGAAAATAGACGTTTTGGAGCTAGGGGAGCCACTAATAGTCCAATGGGGTCATATGAGGTATCCATGTGAAGCATTCGTGAAGGGGCATCTGATGGGCTGGGTGTAGGGTTGAACTAGTGGCATTCTGCGCATGCGCGGTGGCCCAAGGGTATGAAAATAGCCGTGTTGGAGCTAGGGGAGTTACTCATGGTCCGATGGGGTCGAGTGAGGTATCAAAATGAAGCATTCGTGAAGGGGCATCTGATGGGCTGGGTGTGGGGTTGAACTAGTGGCATTCTGCGCATGCGCGGTGGCCCAAGGGTATGGAAATAGCCGTGTTGGAGCTAGGGGAGCCGCTAATGGTCCGATGGGGTCGAGTGAGGTATCCATGTGAAGCCTAGGTGAGGAGGCATCTAATGGACTGGGTGTGGGGTTGAACTATCGGCATTCTGCGCATGCGCGGTGGCCCAAGGGTATGAAAATAGCCGTGTTGGAGCTAGGGGCGTCCCTAGTGGACCAATGGGGTCGAGTGAGGTATCAAAGTGAAGCATTCGTGAAGGGGCATCTGATGGGTTGGATGTACGGTAGGAATATCATGCGCAGACGCAATGCGGAGCTCTCGTCCAATCAGAAGCGAGTATTTCAAATCCGTCACAGAGCTCTCAGCCAATCAGAAGCGAGTATTTTGACCCGGTGCATTATGGACATATCCAAGATGGCGGCACGTATGTTCAAGATGGCGGCACATCCGGTGTCGGAAACTGGCCATTTCGTCGGGATGTGGTCACCTAGTGTCGAAAACTGGACCCTGTATGGGTCCCGCTAGACGTTTTGGAGCTAGGGGAGCCACTAATGGTCCAATGAACAAGTGTGTGACGTCACTTCCGGTTTGGGTGAATGGGGTGTGACCTTTGGCCATGTCTAGACTTGTCTGTGTCTGTCATGTACTGGGGATTTTTTCTCTACAATGGCGTTCACGTGGTGTGGTGGGTCTGCGCAAGTGTGTGTGTGTGTGTGTGACGTCACTTCCGGTTTTCACTAAAACGATCTCCAACTTTCCCGGCCCCGGGCCGCCCCGGCCCCCCCAGCGTGCACGCGCGCGCGGGTTCTCCGGCCGCAGCGCGCGTGCGCGTCAATGTAGGGAGAGGTTAAATCGACAACATAGAACTTATAGTCATAAACTTAATCTATACGTGTTGGACGAGTCTTCACTCACCGTATACACGCACCTCAATGAAATGCCCGCTCCAAACCTAGACCAAAAACACGTACTTGGTCTGTGGGCTGATTTCATTGGCTCTCTATTTTACTATAGTGCGCTTGCATTCTAACCTTGATGGGTTACATTTTGGCCCCATCCTACACCACTGATTTCAGTTTGACTGAATCTCCACATTGGGCATTGATGCATTATGAATAAAACACACAAGACAGGGTTTTTTGGTGAGATCTCATTTTTTTAATTCAGTGAACAACAACAACGTGAGAACAACCACGTGAAAACTGAAGCCCAGAACAAGGGGCTTGTACATTGAAAGAACTGAAGCCCAGAACAGGGGGCTTGCAAACTGAAGCCCAGAACAGGGGGCTTTTAAACTTAAGCCCAGAACAGCGGGCGTGTGTACATTGAAAGAATTCAAGCCCAGAACGGGGCTTGTACATTGAAATGATGGGCGGCCCAGTCATATACGAGTACATCTCGGTCCTCGGCCTTGGGGTACTCGTCAAACATCTGTACGATGGTAGATAAGGGTCTTCCCCGGCATCGATGGTACAGGTAAAACAAGCAATATTGTCCGCACACGCTACTGGTCAGGCTTTGCAACGTTTGACTGTTCCAACACCACGTCTCTGTGCCTTTATCCATGAAGTCTGTTAAATCGGGATGGAGGGGTGGCAGGCCGTACGGGTCAAAGTATTCGCCCTGCTGTTCTGTCAAGTACACGGCCACCCAATGTTCACCGGGCCGATCCATCGGGTCCGTGTTGAGAACGTAAGCAGCAGGATACATACGGTCTAATGGGAACACATCTCGGGCGAACACCCCTTGAAACATCACACGTGTCTCTGGGTCATTCTCCAGCACGGTGGTTATCTGGTCTGTATCCATGTTAGGTGGAGAAGTCACACAGCACGTTGCGCGCCTTGTCCACTTGAATGATGTTGTCAAACTCGGCGTAGCAGATCACATTGACGGTGCTCCGGAGGGCTCGTAGAAAGTGGATTTCCAACCGTAAATTGCCTTGCTTGGCCAGGGCCAGCTGATGGTCGTTCTCTAAGGTAGGGGTCAGATCGAAACAGAACAACGTGTATCCGTTCCCGTAGTCCTCCCGACTGATGAAATTCCCTTCGTCCTGGTTGATTTGACCGGTGGCTGTAAACAGGCTCTGATAGGCTCGAATGAAATTCGCGCGCCCAAAGTTCGGTGTTAAGGCCGTGGCTGGCACCTGTTGTCCATCCACATGCAGGGCCACAAAATTGATGCCGAAATGTTTAAAGTCAAACGGATTCTCTGGGTAGGCTCCACTGAAACTGGTATTTTCCACACAGGCCAGGATCAATCGCTTGGGTAGTTCCCCCAGGAACAGGTTTTCTTTGTTGGCGCTCATATTTCCAGCAGACACAGAGAACACTTTGGTTTGTACACGTCGGATAGGGTACTGGGCTGGTTTTGTTTCCAAGGCTTTCATGTGTCCCAATTGAACGGCTGGATTCGGTTTCACTTTTCGGATATACAGGACTGCGTCTTCGATGACAATCTTATAGTCAGCTACATGCGCCTCTACGTTAGTGGCCATCAAGGCGAAGGTCGGAGGCGCCCGTATCAGTCGGATTTTGATGGGGATCTTGTTCAAGAGGTATCGGTCTTGCATGAACATGTCTGCGTGCAGTCGACCGATCATATCCACCGAGACGCCGTTCGCGGTCAAAGCCTTCCGTTTGCTATATCCCGTATTGTCGTTCTCTGCGCCCATGTGCTCGGCTTTGTCCTGGTAGAATAAAGCGGCTGTCAGTTGAGATTTTTTAGCCTCTCGCCCATGCGACAACAGCGTCTCGATGTAGGCTCGATAGGGGTACGTGTTGGTCGAGTCACTGATGAGTTTGTCGCTGAGAAATATATCCACCTGTTGAAACATCGAGTGCAGCCAGAGATTCGTCGGGCCCACCGTTGCTTGGTCGGCGATTCTGGTGCCATCTCCATTGACGATCTTGGCTTTCACATACAAGTAGGTATGGGCTAAATCCACATAGGCCGTATCCGCATTACTGATGGTGAACTCGATGGGCCCTGTTGCGTTGATGCTGGACAGCGGGAGATGCTCCACCCATAATCCTTGTTCGGCACTGGTCTGTGTGGGCGGACGGTCCACAAATCAAATTCACTGTTGGTGGAGGGGCAGGACTCGGCGTGGATCAAGGACATGTTTTAAGAAAAGATATCCCGGGTCTTCGATGTGCGTCGTCGCTGGGTCGGTCGTCGACTGGTGCGTGGTCTCGGTGGGGCAGCTCTTTTATTCCCTACATTCACCAGTCCACATTCCCACCGGCCAGGTAAATGCACCGGTTGTGGTAATTGAGTCACATACTTGGCCACGGTGTTGTCAGGAAACACATCCAGCGAACTGTTACTGGGTAGGGTGAGGTAAAACATGGCGACTGAGCTGTCCTGCTGCTGCTGCTGGTTTTAATAGGTGTTCCAGACCTTGGGTGGTTGTGTCCGGCGTCGTGTTCGTCGCGTTGACTTGCTACGTGTCACGGCTCTGGAGATGTGCGGTGTCCTGATCAAGGGTGGTTTTTTAAAGGTTTGAAAAGAAGGTGCCCGTTGTGGTGGTGGAGTTTTGGGGGTGACTCCGGTTCCCATTCGGATTCCCAAGGTTGTGGAATCTGTCGTGGTGCACGACTCGGCGATTGCTGGGTTTGCTGCATAAAGGCCCAGCGGTGGGGGTTCCCCACCAATTCCTGTGGTACATGCATGTCTTTCAAGCCTTGAGCGAAGACCTCCCATCCTCGAGGATCCGTGTGCGATCTGCGTTGACGCATCAGGTCATTCACTAAATCCGTCATGTGGGTGCCGGGGACCACCTGATTCTGTACCAAGAGTTCGCCTTTATCATTCCAAGTCATGTTAGGATTCTGTTTCATCCGTTGTAATACCAGGCCAGCTTGTTTCTTGAACGATGCAGGTACACTCTTCAGCACTTCGTCTTCCACCCACTGTGGGGCTGTGGGTGGTACCCCTGGTAATGGCGGCTGTTGGAGCGGTGCTGAGGTCGGCGGTGTGTCACGTGGTGGTGGTGGTGGTGGTGGTAGAGAGGGTTTTGTATTGGTCCATGAACGTCATGTACCGTTGAAGCGTCTCATTGTACCGTTGTACTTTCTCACTGTCGCTTAACCCTGGTCTCTGTAAGATCTGTTGCATCTCTCCATCGAGGGTGTTTATGGTCTTCACCGTAGGTGGGACAGGGTAGGGCGATTGGAGGTTTTGAAGCAACCGTGGTTCGACGAGGACCATTTTTTTCGTGTGGTTCATTGTCGGCCGAAGAGTCCACCCAATACTGGACTCAACACGGAAGCGGCCAACGGTGCTAAGATGGCCCCGAGAAAGCCGCCTTTCTGTAACACCTTTTTCTTTTGTGTTTGTGGGACCCGCTTCTGGACTAGGGTTCGGAGACCTGTCTTATGCTTGGCCAACTTGGTCTTCTGAGCCGGAGTCAGTGGTACGTTGCCTTTTAACAGATTGTACCCGATCTCGCACAGACAGCGTACAAGGTCAGGGTCCGCACCGCGTACAATGGTTCGGACCAACTCGGGTGGGGCCGTCTTCAATACACGGAGCGTGGGAGCGTGCTTCCGTACTCGCGCAGACATCATGTACAACTAATGCCAGAACCCACAACTCTGCCCTTTTTATCCACCTCAGAGACAAAGTCAACCCTGCTGTGGTATTCATTCTTTTTATTATCTCCATCATCAAACACACACACATCCCAGCTGGGGGCGCCACTGTGGGTGTGTTTACATTATTTTTGCAAGTACACGTGGTGGGTCTCTCCGGGAAAGATGCCGGTCCGTAGTCGAAGGTGGTCGGGGGTGGCTTGCTTGAGGTCGAAGAGCATATACCCGTGCTGAGGGGTTGTGGCATCTTTAAAGGCTTCCAACGCAAACGGTGTGCGGCCGGGATATATCTGTCTCGCCAGGTGCAGCAGTTGAGTGGTATCTCTCGGGTTTTTGAAGACCACCAGGTAGTGGGCATTTAAGCTGATGTTCCGATGTTCTTTGTTTTTACTGAACAGATTCTGCACAATGTAGATGATGCTGAGCCGTCGATGGTGGCTGCCTTTGGTAAAGAGTTGGGTGACCCGCGCATCCGTCTCCGCCATGAGATCATCCAGAACCACCAAGGTGTCGGGTTCCAAATCGGCCAGGTTGGGTAGGCCTTCCACGAACGTGATGTGGGGCATTGCTGCATACGCTGCCTGCCATTCTCCGTAACACCACACGACTCGGGCAATGGGTGGGGTGATCATGCTGTCGGCGTGTTGAAGGAGCTTCCGGACGAAGTGCGTTTTGGCGGAGCCCGTCGGTCCTGCGATGAGACACGTGAAGGGATGCTGCCACCGTGGGTCCATGGTTCGACGTGTATCCGTTGTCGTGGTAACCCGCTCTTGTAAATTTCGTACGAGTGAACTGGAGTGGTGGGTACAACGTCGGTCATCGTTGTCTGTACACTGTCAGGGATGATGATGGGGGTGGGTACAACGTCGGTGGTCGTTGTCTGTTCACTGTGAGGGATGAAATCTGGTGGGTCTTGAGACGTAGTGGGTGTTCTTGGTGTAGGTGTAGAGCTTGGTGTGGAGCTCGACGTGGCTTGTACACGGGGTGTGGTGGTGGTGACTGGGCTCGATACGGGGTTGACTGGTGCTCTCTGTCGACCGGTTTCGGTGGTGGGTGGTGTTCTCAGTTGGTTAAGTAACGTGCTGACATAGGCTACGTCGTAAAACACACCTCCGTACAGCACACTCAGCAGGGTTAGCACTAGCACCACAAAACCCACTTGCGCTTTGCGCGTTTTGGGAGACGCTGTGTTCAGAGACAGCTGCTGTTGGTCCATAGCACTGTGGTCGGACGTGGAATGAAGGAGGACGGCAGTGGTGTCTGGCTTTATAGTCGTTTCACCTGGTTGGCCGCGACCCAGGAATTGAAAGAACTGGGCCAGCCTTGCCATTTGACGAAATGAAACAGTTTGCCACGTCGACGTTCCGTTTTCAAAATCTGCTCCACCGTGTAGTAGTCTTGCTGTGTTTTTACGACAGGCTGTAATTCCGTCTCGTAAAACGTCCCTAGCAACGGTTCCCCTTGAAGATCTTCCAGTTCATAGACTCGCCGCTGTCGGGGTAGGCGCCGTTTAATCAGGAAGTGCTCATCGCTCCAGTTGGCAAGTAACTTTTCTCGAACTTGCCCTTGACTTTACTGATCCGTACAGGGTCCCCGACCTTGTACACCGCCTTCGTCGTTCGCTGCGATGGCCTGGGGTACAAGACACGGCGGACTTGGGCTTCATTGCTTTGGGTCACGGTAATGGGGGCTCTCTCTATACTCCGGTGATAGGCTCGATTGTAACCCCTCACCAGTTTCGGGAGAACATCGATGTACCGCCTTGTATTCTTATAGGTGAAATATTTATACATGCGGCCTTTGAATGTCCTGTTGAACCTTTCCACCACGGAAGCCTTGGTCTCGTTGTACGTATGGAAGAAAAACACCTTCTGGGCTTTCAGAAACTGTTGGAACGGTCTGTTGAGGAATTCCGTGCCTTCGTCGGTTTGCAAATACAAAGGTTTGCGCCCGGTCTTGAAGATATCTTTGAACGCCGCTATGAGATTCGCCCCCGTTTTCGTCCGGATGGGTACCACCCACGCATACTTGATAGGATATCGATGCACGTCAAGATATACCGATTCCCATCGTTGTGTTTGGCAAAGGCGCTCATATCGACCAAATCCGCTTGCCACTGGGCATCTATTCCTCCCACGATGACCCGGTTCCGTAGAAAATGGCGACGGACAGATCGATGTAAGGTATAGGTGTCTTGTTTTCTTAACCAATCTCGGACTTGGGCACGTTGTATCCCCTGGGGTTTGGCCGCTCGATAGAGAGCCGACAAGGCACTATAGGCCGCTGGACTGTCGGGACTGTAGTATAAGTTATCCAACACCTTCTCCCAGCGCTTCATGGTGGCACAATGATGATGGACCCTGGCTCTATCGTTTATTTATAACGGGTATATCTTGGGCCGGAGTTTCTTTCTGATTTTCTTCCTTGGCTTCCACAGTGTCCATGGTAAATGACCAGTCCAACTCGTCTGATGACCGCTTGATAAGCACTTCATCCACATCTACCACGGCATCTTCCAATGCAGACCATAGATCAGGGTGAAGGGTAAAATGCACTGTACCCCCATCTAGCCGAGCCAATTGAGCAAACAAAGGGCCGCGTCGGATGTACACATCGTGACACAAGTGGATGAGATCGCCGTCCAGTTCACCAGACAACACGTGTTTGAATTTCGTCCAGCCCGCCCGGGACAGACGAATGTGAGCCGGGCACGGTTGTGTAGGGTCCGCATGACAGATGTCTCCCACCTCCTCCATGATATCGACCTTATCCGCATACACGTGCAGGAAAACCTCGGGGGTCAAGCTGAGATACGCCAGTATTATATGCTCCGCCATGGTCAGTACGTGAATGGTACCAGAGTTGTCGTCGCCATCTGCAAACATGGACCGGACCACTGCTCGGTAACCCGTGAGTGAATTCACCACGGTGGCATGCTGTAAAATGCGAGTCGCATAGGGCTGGATCTCCGTCATGGCTCTGCAACCGTAGAAATGAAAGTGCAGGATCCAGAGAGACGTGTTTTATAGACCATGTCACACATGCGCGCCTAGACGTCGGGTGTAGTCCGTGATACGTACTATTCTGATGGGTTAGTCCAAAAAAGAGAACAACAACAACAACACAGATTACAGATCAATCCTTTTATTATGCGTGAACAACATAGAAATGCATGTACTGACCTGTCTGTGGGGGTTTCTCACAATGGCGTTCACTTTCGTGTCTTTTCGGGTACGTCCGTGTCTTTTCGGGTACGTCCGTGTCTTTTCGGTAAAGTCCGTGTCTTTTCGGTAAAGTCCGTGTCTTTTCGGATCGGTGACGTCCGTGTCTATCATCCGGGCACTTCGCGTCTGCGCCTGCATTGGGTATGTACACCAGTCTCGATCCTCGATCCTCGACTTGGGGCAGAGTGTGCTAAAAATAGATTACCAGCTAGCGTGCTATAAAAGGGAAGCGGCCTTGCCATTTCATCAGACACTCTATCAACCACCAAGATGTTCACTTGCACAACTTGCCAGAAGCAGTTTACTCGTCTAGATAATTTACGACGCCACGAGGCCTCCACCCACAACGAGGCACGGTATACTTGTATAACCTGCGCACGGTCATTTAATCGGGAGGATCAGTTACTGCACCACGAACGTTCATTCCACGAGGGCGCGACGGAACAATGTAAGGACTGTGGTCAACTCTTCAAACGAAGCAGTCAGTTGCTGCGACACCAACGGTTGATTCATGCGCCGTCTCCACGGTTTTGGCGACAACTTCCTACTGAAGAGGAGCCGCGGAAGGTCAGACCCAGTGAAGATAAGCCCGGGGAGACGAACGCCACTGGTGATGCGATGACGGAGAGCCCGCCTATACCAACAGTTGGGAAGAGCCTGGATTTCCAGCCGGACCCCACCGTTACGGTTTCGAGTCATACGTCATACATCGAACATTTTCTGGACGAGCCCATAAATGTTCCTAGCGATCTCTTACCCGAATATCATCCAGAGAGTGACATCTCTCGGCGCCATTGGACCATGACACGGCACTGTTTCCACCGTCATCGTCCTATTCAAGATATCTACAATTTCCCACTGACCAAGCTCACCCGTCTACGCAGCTACGTGGAAACCATCTTCAATGACCAACCTACGGCCTTCACATTAAATGTAGCATTTGGGTACATCTTATGCCATAAGATGACGGGTGAATTGCGCTATTTCTATTCCAGTGCCATCCACCCAGTGTACGACCAACCGTTTACCATCATTAACCGGAGGTCACTAGAGATGATGCTGGACGAAGTGGAACAATTGGATGTCTTGGGATGGGCCCAACAACAACGACCCAACACCAAGTGGACAGTGAAGAGGGTGACCAATGTTACATTTTTCCTTACCAAGGTGATTCACCACAGCCATCGGTTGAATGCGTCACTCGTGCACTGATGAATACCATAACATGCCGTACATACTCTCTATGTCTACATGCTGATCATTGACTTGAGCTCAGTAAACACTTGTACCTAATGTGACGGTGCGTTAAATAATAAAACATGGTGTTTGATATTTCAATTTGTTTTGCTGTGAACATACTAAACATACCCAGGGCGGCTCCCCCAGCCTGGGTATGATGTAACATTGGGGATAATAAACTGTATGAACATTGCTGAACTTGTTGTTATTCACATCACCCCATTGACTTGATAGGCAGGTCCCATTAAGCCCGGGGACCAATATTAATGCTTTTGGCTAGAGGTGATAGGGGTTTTCCCCTATTTTAGGGGTAAAGTCCGTTTTCCGTTTTTTTCAGGAAAAAGTTTACATGCACCCACCCATGACTGGATGCCCCTTCACCTAGGCTTCACATGGATACCTCATACAACTCCATCGGCCCATTAGAAACCCCGCTCGATCCCAACACGGCTATTTTCATACCCTTGGGCCACCGCGCATGCGCAGAATGCCGATAGTTCAACCCCACACCCAGCCCATTAGATGCCTCCTCACCTAGGCTTCACATGGATACCTCACTCGACTCCATCGGACCATTAGCGGCTCCCCTAGCTCCAACACGGCTATTTCCATACCCTTGGGCCACCGCGCAGAATGCCACTAGTTCAACCCCACACCCAGCCCATCAGATGCCCCTTCACGAATGCTTCATTTTGATACCTCACTCGACCCCATCGGACCATGAGTAACTCCCCTAGCTCCAACACGGCTATTTTCATACCCTTGGGCCACCGCGCATGCGCAGAATACCACTAGTTCAACCCCACACCCAGCCCATCAGATGCCCCTTCACGAATGCTTCACATGGATACCTCATATGACCCCATTGGACTATTAGTGGCTCCCCTAGCTCCAAAACGTCTATTTTCATACCCTTGGTATACACGAGTTGTCTCCCTTGCGTCAGTGTGTGCAGATGGCGCTATGGTTTGGATCGACGCCGTGATGTGGAAAGGGCGTCCCCACACCATCCTGGAGCCGCCATTTTGTTTGTTGATTTTCTGCGGAGATACACGGGACAATAAACGCTCGACCTGGACCATCCGCGGTGCGAATTCGTCGTGGGAAGTGTCATCTTGTACCAACGCCCACCAACGCCATTCTTAATGCTTCACATTGATATCTCATATGACCCCATTGGACCATTAGGGGCTCCCCTAGCTCCAACACGGCTATTTTAATACCCTTGGGCCACCGCGCATGCGCAGAATGACGCTATTTCAACCCCACACCCAGCCCATTAGATGCCCCTTCACATAAGCTTCACTTTGATACCTCACTCGACCCCATCGGACCATGCAGCGTATTTCCAGTCCTTTTCCCTCGACCGCATGACCGCCAGGACCGCATCACCGCGGAGGAATACATTCCCTTTTCCACAACATTCAAGATGGCCGCCAAGCGCACACCGCCTCAAAAATTCAAGATGGCGGCCAAACTCTGGCAGATCGAGTTGTCTCCCTTGCGTCCAGAGTGTACAGATGGCGCCACTAGTTCCTCCTCAATCCTCCCCGTGACGTCACTACATCCGGGTGAAATGTGGCTTCAAATAGCTTTTACCTACTACTACTGTCTCTTTTAAATCAGCTAGAGCGTCTAGAAGATCATAACCCCAAGAAATTTTGGAATTTGATTAATAAACTTAAAATAGATGAAGATATTAAGTCTGACTGTGATATTGACCATGATAAATTTGCCTATCATTTTCGTGATCATTACACCGAACAAAATAATTCATATTTTCATAGGTATATACTATCAGAGAAAATGAGACTCGAATCAGCTGATTCAGGTAACAAACATTCTGATTTTGGCAGAACATTCATGCAATTTATTCAATACTGTTTTTAACCCTGGCAAAATACCCAAGACTTGAAATCAGGGTTTGATTGTTTTACTGCATAAAAAGGGCGATCGATTTGATCCATCTAATTGCAGAGAACTAACTTTAACAAGTTCTCTAAGTGAACTTTTCAATAAAATTTTCCTCAATCGTCTCTTGCAATACTAATCACGTGGTTCAATCATCGTAACCAGATCGGATTCACTGAAAATTGTCGAACATCTCATCATATACTTATACTTTGCGTAACATAACTGAATACGAAAAATCACTAAAAAGAAAGACCTTTGATTCAGTGTGGCGAGATGGTCTATTGTTTAAATTAAAAACTATTGGTATTGATGGTAATTTATATTAAATTATTCACAACATTTACTCTACTTCTATGTTTGAAACTGCATCTGGCGTCCAACCAGGTGACATTCTCAGGCCTCTTCTTTTCAATATATTTTTAAACGACCTCGTTACTCAAATCTAAGATAATCCAAAAGGTCGCATTAATGTCAATGGCGTTATTGCCAACATCCTATGTTATACTGATGACGTTGTCATTCTCGCCAATAGTCCTGATGGATTACAGCAAAAGCTTAATATTCTGGATGAGTACCGGTATTGTATTGATTTGAACTTAAAGTTAACTTTGATCAATCAAAAATAATGATATTTAACTCTAGAGTTCAAAAGTTGACATTCACACTGGGGAAAAATGAACTTGAAATTGTCAAGCAGTATACATATCTTGGTTTAATTATCAAGAGTAAATGTAACTTTAATTCAGCTATGGATAATCTAAAAAACAAAGGTTTAAAAACATATTTTATGTTTAAACAACTATTAGACAATAACAATAAATGTAGCCTGACTGAAAAACTGTTTGATTCCATGATCAAACCAATTCTCTTGTATGGCTGTGAAGTATGGGGAACACGGACATTTCGTAATTCGGATAGTTTTGAGCACGTGCATCGGAAATTCATTAAAGAAACTCTTGGTGTGCATTCCAAATCAACGAACGATGCATGTCGATCAGAGCTAAGTAGGGTACCATACACATTCGATATTTTGAAATCAATGCTCAGATCCTGGTTACATATTTTAGACAGCAACGATTCACTCGTTCATGATATTTACGTAAACACCACTCACTGTAACAGATGGACAGGGTTCCTTTAAAACATACTTGAACAATGTGGTCTCGGTTACCTCTTCAAAATCCAGGATTCTGTTGGTGTATTCAAATTAAAGAAGAAAAAGAAGAAAAAAACAAAAAGAAGACCGGAGAAACAAAGACAAGAAGGCCATAGAGATAACGACAGATATGGCAGAGGTGAAAAAGTGTTGGAGTATTACCACCGAAAGCTAAAGGTGATGCTGAACATTTCCGTTGGACTTGAATATCGACCAGCATCTTATACAACTCAACTACTTTGATTTGAAAATAATACTGCAAATGACCGCCAGGGTGATGGCGCAATCAAGACACACAGATGAGACGCAAATTACCAACCACGATTTGGCGGCTGCTGATCAGATCCTACGTCTGAAGGAGAGGCTAAATAAGTTGTTGGCTGAGATTTCTTTGCTAAGTTGGGGCAATGCCAGCCTGCACGTATTAGAGAAAAGGATTTTATAGGTGACTTATCTTGTGGGTGACTGAGATGGACAGATGAAACCGATGCCCAGAAGTCGAAGAAGAGATCCACAAATCAAAGGTAGTCACTAGTGTCGACAAGGGACCCCCCACGCCAAATAATCTATGAGCATATTCACCTGATCCTAAGATCTGTGGCAGCAAGCGGCTCGATAACAACGACACAGCCCTTTGGGATGGGGAACCACGACAATACTTTAAAAATCTGCTGAATACGAGAAGCCGGGGGAAGACGCGCTGACCAGTTTGTATCACAAGAACAAGGATTGGTGTGTCAGAATTGTTGGAACTGTATCCAACTCCGATCCAAGGTATTGTTGTAACTATCACCATGAAGTGATATGAGTTAGAGCATGTGCTTAGGCAATGGAATGCGACATTACATTGATTGATTGACGGCTGCAATAAAAGCGCGGCTGAGATACTAAGGCTATGTCAGAGAATCCACCGCGATGGTGGAACCAGAAGGGCGTTGATTGTCGTAATGATCACGTGATTGTGAGATTTTCCGTGGAAAATAGTGAGATGCCGCTATCAAGTTAGGCTGAACAGTGATTTGCTAACCGAGTTTATACTTGAAAGTTGATAATGATAGGCGTAACAGTTATCTAGAGTTAAATCTGATCTGGTTGATAGTAGCTATTTTAATTAATAAGTATTCACTAATACGTATTCATGCTGTTTATTCATATTTTATGATTTTGACATTGATCTTTCAGAAAGAGGTATAGGCTTCCTGGTTATGCGTACACATTACGAAATATCGTACTATGGCTTGGAAGATGTGCATAGGTATTTTATAAGAAATTCTTTGTAGTAACTGGTTGAATAAAAATACTGTGATATTTCTGGGGCTAGTAATGAGATAAGTTTTCTACTTTTCCTTGATGTAATGCACTGAGGCGATGGATCGTCTATTTGCAGCAAGGGGTGTTCACACGATGCACTTGAAGCAATTGAAGCAACAGTTCTGAAAAATTGACAATAGCCCGATTTCTTTGGGGGAAAACCTTCTGAGCGTCATACCATGGCGTTTACGCTAATAAATGACGTTCGACGTGGAAACCCAGAGAAACAATAAGATTTATCTATAAAAAATAAAGCCACATGATTTCATATTGACCAGGCGTTGGGGGAGATTTATCCCCCCATTAGTGTGACTTTATAATTTACTGACATGGGTGACCTCCCTTTGACCGTCAGTAACAATGCTGGCATAGTCTTTGACCTTGAGATTTACGGGTCAATCTTCCTCTTCTGGCAACCGTGTGGCCTCAACCACCCTCGTTTCGGAGAGAGCAAATTTAATCGAAATTAATAGCGGTTTTTACATTTGGTTTGTTAGATATTTTTGCATATATAGATTTTTTAGCTGTTATATTTTATCGGTCGATGCATTTTGTTGTTGGATGGCACAGATTTGACGGATTTTCTTCTGTTTGAGTTTTGCAGTTTGTGTAACAAACACTATGCCTCGTGGTGTGGGACAGAGGCCTAGAAGAAAGGCATCCAAGAGGCCGAATTATGTGACCCTCTCCAATGGTGGAGAAGAAAACGGGGCGCGGGCCGGGAGAACGGGATCGGTTCAGATAGGCGAAAGAGCCAGTGGGAACACGGCACCGGAAAAGCGGAGAAGGGTGAACAACGTGACAGTGCGGCAATCTGGGCGGGCCGACAACAACAACAACAACAACAATCAGGCCCGTAGGCTGGGGGGTCCCCCCCCCCCCCTGTAGAGCAGACCGAGTTCCGCTGCCGGGGAAAAAAAAAAAATTCAGAGTGCACGGAAGGACCCGCACCCAAGGCCCTTGGACGCAACAAATTATAGATAATATGCACAATAGTGTACTCTGCCAGTTACTTCTTGTGAATGTGAGCGCAGTGCTAGCGCACTGCGACACCTCCACACCTACATGCGGGCATCCATGGGCCAGGAGCGATTGACCTCCCTGGCATTGCTGCACATTCATCATGACAAACAGATTGACGTAGACGAAGTCGTCAATATATACGCCCATTTAAGGCCAAGGCGCATTGAGTGATCACTCTCATTAACGGGTTACGTAATCCATTTTTACACCTTTCTGTTGGTCCCTTGAGCCGACCATTGCACGTCCACTGCAAGTGCAAGTCCTTCGTTCGATTCAAATAATACATGTTTCAAAATATACTGTTCAACATAAAATTGGATCTTAATTGGACCCTCTCTTCTGACCCCTTAAATCTGGGTATTTATAGAAAATTCGTCCTGGAAAGAATAAGATTCCTTTCGTAGAAGTCCTGAATGTGAGAGAGTAAAGTTTGACATGCACATTGATGACAGCAAGACAACTACATCGTTACTCTTAACGTGATCAAGTCTTAGCTGGTTGACATATTTTCTTTATGACAGATAGCGGCGAAATATACAGTAATAAACATGGGCCAGTTTCTTGATAATAGGATGGCTGAATCGGAGGAATTGTTGGCGTGATTTATCCATCTCTTTACCAGATCGTAACAAATGTGAACTGAAGTGGCACAAATATATCGGCTAAGAATATCCCATGGTTAAACCTAACGCAAAAATATGGAGAGCTGAAACTCCGTGACTTTATAATTTATCATATTGGGGTCATTTTGAACTTATTTGCATAACCTCCTGAGCAGAGAATCATGGGTAAATTCAAGATGGCGGCCACGTGGGGTACCAGAAAAGTGATGTTTGTGCCATATTTCTTCAAAATTTCTGCTTTTCCACGATGAAAAGTGGGGCAAAATCTATTTTATTTCACATCACATTAATATTTACTAATTTATCATGTAGTTTTTGCGGAGAAATTGCATAAATAAAAATTCGGAAAATCTGAACGAAAAATCAACCAAAAAATGCCGTTTTAGAAATGACGTCACTGAGACGTCATCAAAGCGGCCATCTTGGTATTTTTTTACATTTGCTGGTAGAGCATGACCCAAGGGTATAGTGTGATAAGTTTCAGCCCCCTAGCTCAAGAGGTAAGAAAAATAATTGTGGGGGGGGGCGGCCCCCCCCAGGCCTGGACAGGTCCCAAAAAGCCCAGGCCAGATAGGGTTAAGAATGTCCGGCTCCTATCTTCCAACACAGCTAGGACACTCTTCTCCAGATATCTCCAGAGGTAGGACACTCTTCACTCAATAAAAAGATAGGAAACGGGACACTTATCCCCAGACACTCTTAGCCACCACATCGGAGTGAGGAGTTAATGATAATAATCTTGATCAAAGGGGGTTTCCCATGGTTGAATATTAACCATCTCCCAGTCGACAAGATTATCATTCACACAACGAGTCGATTATAGTCATATACTGAATTTATCAGTCGAAAAAATGCAGTTGGCGGATGTCGAAAATATGCTGTCAAAATGCGCCAGAACGCGCCATATGGCATCTAAATTTTCAAAAAAATCCCTAGCGGGACTTCGCACCTGCGGCGCTCGCATTAGGAGTCCTGCAATATTCTCTACCGAACCCCCCCGTTGCCAAACCAGCCTACGGGCTTGACAATGCCAGTAGCCTGGATGAGAGCTTGGTCGAAGCTTCGTCCGATTGGGGTGTAGTACCACAGCAACAACAACAACAACCAGGTTTTCGGCCACCGTCAGTGGTAGGGCCAACTTCCGAGGATGGAAGAGTTGGTGAGTTGTTGCATGTTACGCCTAACAACATGTTAGCGCCAATGTATACCCCAAATACATTAGTCAGTGTATGTGATACTATTGGGGTGGGTATTCCTGCCGTGCTTACAGAGAAAATATGGAAATCGGAATATTTCGATTTAGGCTTACTTCTCAAGGGTAATCAGGAGCTGGTTGAATTTGTTGGTTCGTCAGCCATATTTTTGTCGACTACAGGTCAATTGGAGGTCAAGGCAAAGAAACTTTCCCCACAAATTGAGTCCATAGAAAGTTGGACAAATTCCTTCCTTATATATATGAGCATTTACCTGGTCCGTTTTGCCCACCGAACGCAAGAGATGTTAAAATACATGCAAACTATTAGAACTGCAGCTGCTAGATTTCCTGGGTTTGGGTGGACGATATATGACGAACAGTTTCGTCTCAGACAAGCCGCTTCTCCTGAAAATTCATGGGCTACCATAAATTCGGAGCTTTGGTTGATATATATGTCCAATCCGATCTATGATGGAACCAAAGGGCGGGCTAGCAATGTTGCTAGTAGTATACAAAGGCTAAATTGGCGAAATAGCGCCTCACTGCGCATGCGCAGAACCTTGTGTGACGTCATAAGTGTGCGCAGAAAAAAAAATGGGGCGGTATTGGGGCGGTGTGCGCATGCGTGATGTGTGGGAGGTGGGTACAAGATGGCCGCCAGTGAGTGGAAGATGTGGGAGGTGGGTACAAGATGGCCGCCATGTGGGAGGTGGGTACAAGATGGCCGCCATGTGGGAGGTGGGTACAAGATGGCCGCCATGTGGGAGGTGGTGGGAGGTGGGTACAAGATGGCCGCCATGTGGGAGGTGGGTACAAGATGGCCGCCAGTGTCATGATGTGGGAGGTGGGTACAAGATGGCCGCCAGTGGAAGATGTGGGAGGTGGGTACAAGATGGCCGCCAGTGGAAGATGTGGGAGGTGGGTACAAGATGGCCGCCAGTGGAAGATGTGGGAGGTGGGTACAAGATGGCCGCCAGTGTCATGATGTGGGAGGTGGGTACAAGATGGCCGCCAGTGGAAGATGTGGGAGGTGGGTACAAGATGGCCGCCAGTGTCATGATGTGGGAGGTGGGTACAAGATGGCCGCGAGTAGTAAAATGTATAAAAGGAGTTGATTTTTAGGGAAAGGGTGTATTCAATCTGACTTACCTGACCTGACTTGATCAGCCAGCCAGCCCGCCAGCCTGCCTGTCTATCCGCTTGTATGAGACGAAAAGCATGAGACGTGGAGAAGATTTTCCCTTTGACCCAGCAGTACCTCCGGTTGAAGTCTTGCCTGAAGATGAGCGTGTCAGGGACATTTATCAACGTCACTGGGCTACCATACGCCATTGTTTCCACCGTGACCGTCGTCTATTGGACTTGTATAATTTTCGGTTGGAGGACCTCACGTATCTTCCTACTTACGCCGAGAACATTTTTACAGATCAGGTCACTGCCTTCAAATTGAATGTGACATTTGGGTATATCTTACGCCACAAAAAGACGGACCAGCTGCGGTATTTCTATCCGAGTAATAATTCGTATGTGTTTGACCAGCCATTCACCATCACGGATGCCATTTCTCTGGAGCCGGTGGTCGAGCAACTCACTACATTAGACCCGTTGGAGTGGGCCCGCCTGCAACGCCCCAATACACAATGGTTGGTGCAAATGGTGACTAACGTCACATTTTTCGTCACGAAAATGAGAGATCATCCTATCGGTGCTCCTGTACTACTGCCTCCGTGGTTGCTTCATCGACACGGCCTGTATCCATTAACAGTAGGGGTGAAGGGGCCCTACAAAGACCGCAAATGTCTGTTTCGGTGTTTGGCCGTGCATGTGGACGAGTGTTACTCCCGGAGTTGTGACACAGTGGCCGATGGCTATTGGGAAGAATATTTAGAGCAGCAAGACATGGATAAGCGGCACTTCCGAGGTGTCCCCTTCAAGCATTTGGATGACGTGGAGTCCCTGTTTCATATTAATATCTTTGTCTATCGATTACGACGGGAGGATGACGATACATTTGTGGCTGAATTGGTTCGGCGATCCACAGAACGGTATGCTGCTACGATGAAAGTCAATGTGTTCGACCACAATGGCATGAGTCATTTTTCGCTGATCCACAATATGAGCCAGTACGCTCAGTCTTTCAGTTGTGCCCAATGCCATCGGGTCTTCAAAGAATCGTCCAAATTACATCGCCACGAGAAAATCTGTGACAACAGTGTCAAGCGAGTCTATCCGGGTGGAGTGTATCATAATGCACCTACTATTTTCGAGGAACTGGCCGATGAGGGTGTGAAGATACCGGAAGAGGAAGACCGTTATTTCCCCTACCGGGCGTGCTATGACTTTGAAGCAATTTTGGAGCCCATGGACCTGTTTTCAGCGAAAACGCAGTGGACGCAGCGCCATATTCCTCTGAGTGTCAGTATTTCCAGCAACGTACCTGGCTATGACGCTGCTCCGGTGTGTTTCGTGTCCACGGGGAACTCCCATGAGTTGATTACCCGCATGATGGAGTATTTAGAGCAAGTCAGTGCGGCTAGTACGGCATTGTTGGTGGTGAAGTTTCAGCACGTCCTGGACCAACTGGACGACCGCATTCCTGTACCGGGTGTAGCGTTCAGCCATGATGAACAGTACGAGTCCGAGTGCGAGTCCGAGTCCCTGCAGTCGCAGCCCCTGCAGTCGCAGGATGTTCCTCTACCTAAACCGTATGCGGAGAAATTGAAGTTACGGTTCCTACAATACCTAAGTCAGTTACCGGTGCTCGGCTTTAATTCGGGACGCTATGATTTGAACATGGTGAAGGAATTTCTCTACCCTTACTTGGCCCAGTCCGATACCCTCAAGTCGGTGATCAAGAAGATCAATAATCATATGGCCCTCACTACTACGTCACTGCATTTCCTGGACGTGCGCAACTACCTAGCTCCTAATTGTAGCTATGATCAGTGGGTCAAGGCCTATAACTGTGCACAAACCAAAGGGAGGTTCCCTTACACGTATATATCATCGCTCGACCGTTTGCAGGAAACACAGTTGCCATCTCGGCACGCCTTCTTTGATGATTTGAAGCAAGTGGAATGTCCGGAAGACACGTACCGTGAACTACAGCAGGTATGGAACGATGAACATATGCAGACCTTGGAAGATTTCCTCATATGGTACAACAACCTAGATGTGGTTCCTTTCCTGGAGGCGGCCGAGAAAATGGTGCAACTTTTTCAACGCCAAATGCACGTGGACATCTTTAAAGAGTGCTTAAGTTTACCGGGGCTGGCCCTTCGCCATTTGTTTCAAGAGTGTTCCACTTACTTCTCGCTGGTACAACAGAAAGATGCGGACATGCATAATTGTCTAAAAGATAACATTGTGGGCGGGCCCAGTCTTATTTTTCACCGCTACCACGAGAAGGATGTCACTACTCTCCCCAGTGGAAAACCCGTTGCCAAAATCATTGGATTCGATGCCAATGCTCTGTACCTGTGGTCGTTGGCCCAACCTATGCCCAGTGGTCATTATACACGTTGGTTGGCGGAAGGGCGTCATTTTACACCCCAACGGTTGCCTCACAAACATCTTGCCGACCAGTGGTTGGAGTGGGAAGCCTATCGACGGGGTATTTATATACGACACCAGACCAACGCCACTGAGAAGCGGATAGGCGATCGGCGTCTCCCCGTCGATGGGTTTGCCTTTGTACAAGGAACACCCACTGTTTTCCAGTTTTATGGCTGTTACTGGCACGGCCACGAATGTCATTTCAGCGCGGGTCGTTTTAATGAGCGACGCGGGAAAACACCATTAGAATTACGGGAGGAAGTAGTGGCCAACGGAGATTATGTGAAAGAGCGAGGATACCATTTGATTGAAATGTGGGAGTGTGAATTTCACACCATGTGCCAGGCCCGCCCCCATTTACAACGGTTCCTAAAAGAGCGTGAGTACCCGTTGAGTCGTCGGCGACTGCTGAGTCTGCCACAGATGTTGGACGCCATTCGTTCGGGGCAGCTCTACGGCTTTGTAGAATGCGACCTGCATGTTCCCGACACTCTCAAGCCCCTCTTCGCCCAGTGTCCGCCTATCTTCAAGAATACGCTGGTGGGTCGGGATGATATTGGGGAGACCATGCGCACCTACGCAGAGCAACACGAGTGTTTACCTCAACCACGCCGCATGTTGATTGGAAGTATGTGGGCGCACAAAATATTGCTGGGCACCCCCTTACTGCAGTGGTACATGAAGCACGGTTTGGAAATTACTCAAATCTATCAAGTGATACAGTACGTCCCCGAGGCTTGTTTTGCGGAGAATGCCGAGCTCGTCACGGCGGCCCGTCGTCAAGGTGATGAATACCCGAGTCAGGCCATCATGGCTGAATGTTGGAAACTCACTGGCAATGGTTATTATGGAAAAACGGTAACCAATCAGGATAAGCACGTCAATGTGAACATTTGCACGACTACCCAAGCCCGCAAAAAAGTCAATTCCCCACTGTTTCGGTCCGTGGAGGTGATCGATGACGATACCTATGAAGTCACTTCAGCCAAGAAGACTATCCGGTATAATTTACCCCTCCAAATTGGATGTATGGTCTATCAGGTGGCCAAGCTGAGGATGTTGCAGTTTCTCTACGACTTCATGGGTGTCTATTTTAATCCCTCAGACTGGCAGTTGATGGAGATGGACACAGATTCGGCCTACATGGCCGTCTCCAACGCCGATTGGGAGTCCCTGGTGAAACCCGAGTTACGGGCCCAGTATGAAGCGGATCGGGACCTGTGGCTACCTCGACGCGACCACTACACCTACGACAAGCGGACGCCGGGTCTGTTTAAACTCGAGTGGAGTGGAGATGCCATGATCGCCCTGTCGTCCAAGACCTACTATTGTTACGGAGGAGATGGAAACAACAAGTTTAGTTGTAAAGGCGTCAACCGACGTGACCCTGCCATCGACAAAGCTCTCTACCTGGGCGTATTGCAGAGCCAGGCCAGTGCCAGTGGGACCAACCGAGGATTCCGGGTGGTGGACCACCAGATGCGGACCTATATCCAGCAACGAGACGCCTTTACTTTCTTTTATCCGAAACGGAAAGTATTGGCCGACGGTGTGAGCACTACCTACTTGGACTTGTAAAATGTGGAACACTAATAACTGTGGAGTCACGAGTTATAAAAACTGTAAAAGTCGGGATGGCCGAGTGGTCTAAGGCGCCGGTATTAAGTGCCGGTGGGGTGATACCCTGCGTAGGTTCAAATCCTACTCCTGACAAAACTTTTTTTTTTTTTTTTTTGTATATACTACTACTATTCTATGTGTGTACATACCCCTACTATTTGTACCCTGTATTCTATATTTGTATATATCCTTGCTTGTTGACTTAAATAAAAAAAAAAAGAAAGTCAAAACCCATCATTGTGTTTTTTCATCATCATTTTTATTCAACGTCAGAACAACAACGTCATAACAATAATAAAACAAGATGCGCGCGCAGAGTACATTAAGTTAACCAGAGAAATGGAGCATGCACATTAAAACGAGAGGCCGTCCAGTCATAGACGAGGACATCCCGGTCTTCGGCTTGACAATAATCATCAAACATATGTACAATGGTAGGCAGTGAATGTCCTCTACTCCGGTGAGTGAGATAAAACACACAGTACTGTCCGCACACACTACTCAAGGGGCCTTGTAATCTTTGCGTATTCCAACGCCACTCTGTCGTAGAGACGTCCATGAATTTCACCAAATCGGCATGGAGGGGTGCAAGTCCGTAGGAATCAAAGTATTCCCCTTCACCTAGGGTGTCCACGTACACCGCTATCCAATGTTCACCGGGTCCACTCCTCGGGTCTGTATTCAGGATGTAGGCTGCTGGGGTAGTGGAGTGAGTGGGAAACACATTGCGTGGAAACACACCTCGAAAGGGGATCTTGGGATCTCGCTGGAGTATGCTGATCAGCTGCTCTGTATCCATCTTAGGTGGCAAAGTCACACAGCACGTTTCTTTGGTGATCCACGCTGATGACGTTATCAAACTCGGCGTAGCAAATCACGTTAATGGTGTCGGGTACAGGGATGGAGAAACGCAGTTCCAACCGTAGGTTTCCTTTCTTGAGCAAAGCCAGTTGATGATCGTGTTCCAAGGTGGGGGTGAGGTCAAAGGCGAACAATGTGTATCCCTTCATAAAGTCGTCTCGACTGATGGTATTGCCTTCGTCCTGGTTGTTTTGTCCTGTAGCTGTAAACAGGTTCAGGTAGGTCCGCACATAGTTTCCCTTAGTAAAGTCCGGTTGTAAGGGTCGGGCTGGAATTTGATGGCCGGCCACGTGCAGTGCCACAAAGTTAATGTTGAAATGTTTAAAATTGAACGGATTCTCAGCCCAATTTCCATTGAATGCGGTGTTGGTCACACACGCCAGGGTAAGACGTTTAGGCAGATCCCCTAGAAATAAATTTTCACGATTGGCCATCATCGTACCTGTGGGCACAGAGAACACCTTGGTCTGTACGCGTCGGATGGGGTACATGGCTGGTTTTTTCGCTAAGGCTTCCATGTGACCCAGCAACACACCCTGTTGCAAATCTACCGTACGGACAAACAGGGCTGCATCTTCAATGACGATCTGGTAATCAATATCGCCCTCGCCACCGCACATTAAGGCGAACTTAGGTAAGGACCGGATCAACTTGATCTTGATGGATACACCGTTCATCATGTAGCGGTCTTGCATGAACAGATCGGCGTGCAGTCGTCCCATCATATCGATGGACTTGCTTTTGGCTGCCAGTTTTTTGCGTGACTCGAACCCAGCATTGCCACCGGTTATGTTGGCCAGGTATCCGGGTCTATCCCTGAAGTACAGCTCAGCTTGTAAGTGTGATTCTTTGGCATCAATACCGTACGACAACATCGTCTCCATGTAGGCTCGGTACGGGTACGTATTGGTGGACGTACTAATGAGTTTATCGTTCAGACCTATATCCACCTGTTGGAACAAGGAGCGCAGCCAAAGATTCACCGGGCCTACTGGCGCATCGACCGCTATGTCCGTCCTGTCCCTATTCGTTATTTTGGCTTTCACGTACAAGTAGGTGTGGGCTAAATCCAGGTAGGCCGTATCTTTGTTTTCAATGGTAAATTCTACGGGCCCCACCCCCGTCAGGCTAGCCAGGGGTCGATGTTCTACCCAACGTCCTTCGCCTACACTCGTTTGGGTGGGTGGAGTAGTCCAGAAATCCAATTCACTGTTGGTAGACGGACACGACTCGGAGTGAATGTATGCCATTATGCGAAGATGTCTCTCCTACTAGTACGTCTCTTCTTTTTCTTCTTCTTCTTCTGGGGCTTAGTCCTTCTCCTCTGGGGTGTTGGACGTTGAATGAATGGGGGCAGTGTCGGTCTTTGTCTTTTAAGGGCTTTGGCGATCAAAACGCTGCCTGCTTCTTTAGCCCGGCGTTTCAAAGCTTGTCGGGGCGCTGTGCCTTCCATCACATCACCGGCCACGCGTAATCCACTGCGTACCGCTTGTTTTCCCACCGCTTTCACACCCCGTGTCACCATGGGTAAAAACGTTTTCATAATGCTGCCCAGGATGTTCCCCAATCCGTGACCGCGTTTCATGCGTCCCCCGCTAAAAACGGGCAAGTTTCCTCCCGTTTGTTTCTTGTACTAGTCGACATAGCTGGGCGTATGGCACTGGTAAGGCACGTACATTATACGAAGTGAGGAGAGCGAGCTTGTCGGAAAGCAAGTGTCAGCACCACTTTTCCTCGTTCGAATGGGATCGGACGTCCCCTGTCATCTCTTATATCCACCGTGATCGTGCTGATATCGGTATGGCGTACGGGCAGGTACATGATATGGTTGAAACTCTCGGTGGCTTGTTCACCATACGTCTTGGTAATGGGCACCACCCGTAACAGAGGTGTGTTCACATCACCCACAATATGGCTGTCCACGGCGTCCGAGTAGACGTACAGTGCGTACATACCTACTTTCATATCCATCAAATAATCCCCCTCGACAATGGTGGCCCCCTTGTAGACGGAGTGAGGCATCCTTAACATTTGCTGTAGCATAGGACTGAGTTTCACATTCGCGTTAGCGGTCAGCATGATAGAGCTCTTGTCGTTGTGTACGTCGACATCGAACAATATCTCTCTCTTGATGTTCAAGGATATCAGGTGTGTTGCAGCACCCGTGCTGAACTTTAGGGCCTTGTACTTCATCAAGCCATTCAGAGCCTGTATGAACGTGTGCGGTGTATCGTATTGGCCTTGGGGGAGAATGAGTTTGTAGACTTTATCTTCGTAGGTCACTTCGTACCATACTTCTCCGTCTTGTACATTGTACCATGAATAAGGGTATTGAATATCCACCAGTCCACATTCCCAGCGTCCCGGTAAATGTAACGGTTGGGGTAATTGCGTGACATACTGGGTCAAGGTGTTCTCAGGAAACACGTCGAATGAGCTATTACTGGGCAACGTCAGGTAAAACATGACGACGACGACGACTGAACTTTCTGGCTTCTGCACCGGGCTTTAATAGGGCTCCCAGGCCTTGGGTGCCACTCGGCGTTGTGGCGGTGACTTCATACGTGCCCGTCGTCGTGGCTGTGATGTGGTCGGTATAGGGGAGGCATAGGGATGAAAAGAACGATCCCGCCGTGCGGGTGTTGTGGGTGGCGTGTGCGGTTGCCATTCACCACGTTCCCAGGTATGGGGGAGACGTCGAGCAGGGGCTTGCATCCACTTCCAGCGTTCACTATTGCCTACCAATTCTTGAGGGGTGTGTATGTCTTTTAACGCCTGAGCAAAGGCTTCCCAGCCCGGTGGATTAGAGTGTTTGCGAGAACGCACCATATCGTTGATTAAATCCGTCATATGAGACCCCGGCACCACTTGGTTGCGAATCAACAGGTGTCCTTCCGCATTCCAACCCATATCGGCATTCTGTTTCACCCGATCCAACAATAAACGGGCCCTGGTCTTGTAGGCTTTAGGCACACTGGCCAATACTTCCTGTTCCAGCTCAGGTGAGGCCGAGGATGACGGTGGTGGTGGTCGTGGTGGCAGAGATGAGGCTGGGATGGGGGTAGTGGTGGGTAGTGTACTACTACTACTAGTACTACTTCCTCTATATTGATCCATAAACGTCTGGTACCGGTTCAGCGTATGATGGTAGAGTTGAATTTTCTCGTGATCGGGCAATGGACGTTGCAGTATACTATTCATCTCTTCATCCAAAGACTGGAGTTTTTGCACGGTGGCCGGGATGGGATAGGGAGAT